>JAQGCB010001394.1:0-14668 GCA_034698835.1 Protaphorura tricampata
ATGTAACTCTTCGAATGTATTGCTAACACCGTAATCAATGCTGTGTTGGAACGTAAGTTTATTGGAATTTTTAAGAAACAAATCATTAAAGAGAGACAAGTAAATTGGAATAAGAAACAAGTTCACTGTTGTCCACATCTCCTGAAGGAAATTGTTAAAATTCTATTAAGACTACAATTGTGATATTAATTAAACGCTAAGAAATGCTATTAGCAGAGCCAAAATTTTGTCTGCTAAAATTACGAAAATGAAGAAGACAAATGTTAACTTGGCCTGTTCTACTAAAGTGCCAGAATATGAATATGGAGGAAATGCAATATGCACAATAAAGCCTTTAATTATTCTAAGATATGTACATGACTTAACTGACATTATTGACCGTATTGTAATTCAATACATTGTGGGAAAGATAATAAAACCCAATAAAATTATTGTCGGCGAATTTTTTTATTCAAAACCATATAACAAGTAAATTATTGGGGTTTTGGGAAAACATATATTTGCTATTCTGGTGAGAGCGAGAATAATCTTTATGAGCTGTCCTGAGACAATATCTCTATAATAATATCTGTACATAGTATCAAATCAAATGCAACGGGTGATGGGCTGTAGAAACATTTGAAATGATTTCCAGAAATATTTATCGTAAAATAGTTACCCATCACATTAAGCCTTTTGTGACCAGTGCCAATAATGTAATGGAACAAATAGTTGTCCTTATAAAATTGTTATTCGAGAAGAAATTATAGGCGAAAATATTCAACTTGATTAGTCATTCTCTGCTCATTTTATTCATTTTCATTACATTCAACAATATTTTACACCACTAATATACTACAACAATCAAGTACAGTATCACCAGAAATTACGGTTGAATTGACTTTCGACTTCTCCCAAACTTTACAGACAGTTCATTCGGAGAAATAATTTCCTGTAGAAAGGATGACCAACTCTCTTTGTCGACTCCAAATATTTTCGTCGCGTTCAATTTCACCGGCTCAATTATCGGCATCATTACCTGAATTATGGATTTCCCAACAGTAGAAACTGTAAAAACATAAATATGTTTACTCAAAGCGTTTCATCGTACTAAAAAGTAAACACGTTTTCTCTATCATTTCCAGATATTATGTCGTGTCGCTAGTGAATGAAATCGAATTGACGATGAATTAGAATTAAAAGTTACAATTACTCATTTACCGTTTATTACAACTGCTAGCCTTACAACATCCGGCCAAAATTCGGTAATTCCTTGTATGAAGCGGGCGTACGTTTGAATACCTGTATGAAAGATCGATATTTAGACTCTGGTTTACCTGAATGGTTACTGGTGACCGGATTTCATATACCAAGTCGCCAATGAACCAGATTTAACAGTTTGTCGCCAGTTCAGTTACCACCATGAGGCATAAATGAATATTAAGAAGACTTACATCGGATAGAGCCGTGTTGCTTTAGATTGAATCCATCCATGTCAAAGATTACAACAGATTGGCTAATGGCCTTTTGTGTTAATTCTGACATCTGTAAGGACTTGACCATAGAAGCCTCCAAACATTGGAATAATCGCCGGATGATTTTATTTTCTTGTCCAGTCAATATTAACTTTCTAACATCGTGTCCTCCAAAGATTTGAATAGATAGAACTAATAATTTTAGTTTAGATTAGTTGGATTAGCACAAATCTGAACACATAACATGTTTGAGCAACATTACTTGGACTGGACCTCCATAATCGGCGATTCCATCCACCCAGCACAACTCTGGTTCTGAGTCTAAAAGTGTCTCATTCAATATAGAATCCATGTCGTTCTTTTTCCTCCATTCTAGTGCCTTCATTTGATAGGGAAATTACATAAAAGCACTCGCTAATAATTTAATACCATTTCAATTTTAAAGTCACCAATGAAGAATTTCAAGTCTATAAAACTCCATCGATCTCGTATCAGATAATTGTCCAATCTGTCTGGTCGAAGATATGAGATCGACTGAGTCTTGTTAGACCAGTACAATAATTTCGCAAGGAAATAATATCGTTGTACCGCACACCCGATTGAAAATTATAACTGCAATATCTGTAGTAATTACCGCACGGAAATCCTTGTCGGCCGGATTCAAGTCAAAACGATGCTCTATAATAAAAGACACACATAAGTAAGTGAAATTGTGCGTCTGGGTGTATCAGAACCTGGAAATCTGAGCAGTTTAGTTTTGCTGGAAATACGAATCGAAACCCAAAAAGTATTTTGATTTCGTTTCAATTTTTGGGACTTACTTCTGAGCCAAAGCATCAAAAAAAATATCATCCGCAAAGTGGTTGCCGTTCTTAGGTCGAATCACATCGGACAATCCGCGGCGGAACTTATTGTCTGTATCTGTAACTCTTGTAATGTATTCCTAACGCCAATGTAATCAACATTGTTTTGGAACAGACGATCATTAGAAGTGTATGAAGACGTGTCATTGAAGAGAGACAAGTAAATTGGAATAAAAAACATGTACACTGTTGTCCACATTTCCTAAAGCAAATTGTTATATTTATAATAAAAATGCAAATATTGTGAGTACTCTCTTTAAGCAATGGGATAATGATGATCCAAGAAGTCTTATTAAGTTCACCATTTATTTTAGCCCACCTCGTATCTAATTGTGATTCTTGTTTTCATGTGGATCAGTTATTTTAAACGGTGAACTTACGACAATAATTTTTACAAATCCAGCACATGAAATTGGACGCTCAAAGCCACGGCTCCTCAAAAATGAAGGAATGATATTTTCGAATCCAATTAATACGTCACGAAAAGCTTGACGTAGATTTAATTGTATATTGCTTAAGATAGATCGTTAATGCTTGGGTGTCTCCATCAATTCCATGCCTCACAAGGTATACTCGTGAGGTGTCCCCTGGGTTTTGAGTTCTGGACATATGTGGGAGATTCGGAAACAGCTACCGCATCCATCATGGCATGGCAGGTACTCCCTCTCGATTTCGCATTACATTGCATGGCTTGGGGAATAACCTTTCGTGACCTATGGAGGGCTCCGATTTTGGATTGACAAAAAAGTACGTGCTAATTTTTCATCAGTAAGCTGGTCTAACACCCAGTATATCCCAGAACCGAAAACCCAGCGGACACCTCACGAGTGTACCTTATCAGAGCAGAACCACTATAGGCGTATGCTACGCATCAAACACGGAAAAAATTATTCCATTACAAGAGATCTCTATCTTCTTCCTGTCCGTAACATGTACCCTCGTATTAATTACACGGTGTCGGTTACGGTGACATTCGAAGGTAATCCACTTTACAAATCCAGTCGTTATAAGTTAAATACACTGAGTAAAATCAAACGGCAGGACATACTAGAGCACAACGCAAGACATTAACTGCAACAACGCCATGGAATACCTACAGTAGGCATACAAAAATCCTTTCTATAAGAATTGGCCGGATTTTGAATATGCTGTAGCTCTTGACCTATTGAACAACTTTTGTGAAGGAACTATCCCGAAAATCCCGTGTCGAACTTTTTAACATAGTGTGCACGGGGAAGGTTTTGTTTGCTCGGTTCAGGGCCCCGATGCCCCTTGTATATTAACAAGTCCGAAAATGTTTTAGATTTTCCGAATGGTTTCTTGTCAAAAGTTCTTCAGAGGATCATGGGCTAAAACGTATTCAAAATACGGAGAATTCTTGAATTCTGAAAGGGCTTTTTCGTGTCTATTCTGCGAAATTCGCGAATAAATGTGAAAATTCTTCAATTGAGTACAACAATCGACAACGACGTAAGCGTTGGGCTTACGTTCGTTCACTATCACAACTACAATGGAATGCTTTGTGAAAGTAGAGGAGAAACTAAAGAAATCTACCTCTTCACTCATTCAAACTTTTTCAACTACTAATTGGGATAATTTGATTGAGTTTTGGAAAGAAAATGTGGACCGGAATGTGTACGAACGGATTATCACTAACTCGATGCCAACGATTGTGTTTTAAACTGAATCAGAGTTATTATAATTCTTTACTAGCAATTTCTTCTAATATTGCTGGAAAGACTAAATATTTAGAATGTATTCGTGCTCAATTTAAAGTCTAACTCGTGTGTATTTGTTTCCGTGTACACATAACACATAACGTCAATTTTGGAATAATAATAAAATTCCAAAAAGGATATAATTGTCTGTTTTGCTAGATTATTTCCAATTATATTAGTTGGTACTACTACAAATTGGTGGACTTGAATAGCGGAATAGTACACGAATAGCATACTCATTTGAATTAACTTACGATACATGACTAAACAATGTTACTTTTGAAGATGGCAATTTAAAATATTGAGGATGAAGAAAACTGCATACAGTTAGGACTACAAAATCTCAACTCTGTTATTAGCCAGCACAACAAGACCTAGCTTAGATTTCTAATGAGTGTTTTCATAATTAAACGTTACAACAGCTTTGACTTTGTAGAATGGGATGGGATACATTTTAAAAATTGCTATTATGATTATGGTTATGGCTGAGCATAGTGTGTAAAGTAATGTAAATGTTGAACCAAATTCGTAAATTGGCAGTGACATACATGTTGTATGAGCTTTAGGGTGGCCACTGCTGAACGATTTCACGAAAGTAGTGACTTTTCCAAAAGATAAAAAAGTCGAGATGGGTCAACTCATTCTATTCTATCTAACTGTCCCAGCAGCACGAGTCCAAAACGAAGTCGTTAAAAAATCGTGTAGCTATGGTATGTACCGGTACTGGGTGTCTTATCAGGGCCTGACACTCTTTCTAGTCGAGTTCGATTGACCTAGGTCCTAATGTGACCCTGCGTGACGTTCTTTCAGTCCCGGGGGAAAAATTAATTTGACCTTGTGACCTCTTATTCAAAATTTTGAATTTTAAGTTGAAGTGTCCCTTACTAAGAAAATATTGGCAGGGACTTTCTAATGAGAATTATGCGGAGTAAATCCACTCCACCGCACCGAGATTTACTCAAGTGTGTCCGTATTTGATGGACAACCCTGTATTAAATGCTCTGACTATACAAGCAATCGTCCTGATTTCTTGCATGATAGAACTATGATACTAATCATGATAATAATTTACGGGCTTCAAACAAGTGTTAAGTATAATATGCTGCCTATAAGAAAACTCAAATGATTAGCTTATATTCGCGGAACGGGGAAATACAAGCTAACTTCCATAGTAGAAAATACTTAATAAAATCAGCTTTTGGTCGAATATCAATTAGAATGAAAGTATTTATTATTTAGTTTGCTGTGAATAAGGATTTACTGCACACATTTACATATCTAGAACAGTTACCCGCACGCCCATTTCGTTGAGCTTCTAAGTGATCCCTTAAAGTACTCCTTGGTTGAGGAAACCGCCGTACTCTGTAAATTATAACGATGGGAAGTCAATTCTGTTTTTACCCGCAGACAACAAAAATGATCAATGATACGCTATATTTGTAAGTAAAAATTTTGAGTTGTTCAGAATAGTATTTACCTGAATACAGTCTGGAAAAGTTCACCGATTATTCCGTAGGCATTCCAATGTGGATACTCGTGTATCTCACAAATTGTCCTAAGGAGACATTCACGTCCTGGCAATCCTACAGAAGCTAGAATTGCCTCCAGTTTTCCAAAAATAACAAGTCTGTCATCAACAGCGCCAGTATCCTCTGCATTTCGCGGTTTCCGTTTTCGCTCTGACTTACTTTCCATGTATTTCATCCACCAAGGCTGTGCAACATTTCTTTCCAAAAGTGGAATTCCATTCTCCATAAAGTCGAAAAATTCGTGTCCAAGCAATCCGAGGTCAACTAAATATTTATGAAAGTTTAGTGAAGTTTTTTTGTTGAAATCTCGGTTTTCCAACCGATACTTGTCCTGGGTAGATAGAAGCGACTGCACTTGAGTTTTCTGAAACAATTTTTTATCCTCGGAGATTCGGACGGGTATTTTTACAACAATTCTCTCGAAAGGAATGTTCGAATAATATTTTACGTACTTACTTGTAAATGGTAGTGACATGAGGAATGTCGAATGCACAAGTGGTCCTGCAGATTGACTTGAATGAATGTCCCAAGTTGGAATCAAAAGCTCTGGAGTAATCGTTAGTTTGGATCCAGGAATGAATCCCAACTTCCGAGATTTCTTTGTTAGAGAACTTTGTAAATTTTGTAACATAGCAAGTGTAAGGCAGAATAGCTTGAAGTGCAGAATAACGAGCAAAAATGAATTTTTCATTATTTCTTCGTAAAACAACTCTCACCAAATAACTTTAGAATGGCTGCGATTTCTAAATTACAGTTAGCCAAACTATTGTCAAACTGAAAGCTCAGTATCGTGAAAAAGCTTCAGATTCTCACACTCGTACTTTTCGAAGTTTTGTCTTCACAGAGATATCATTTAGTTTGAACTGTCAGTTGTTAAAATATTATGACTATATCTGTGGACAAACATATTCCCGAGTGATTTCCGGACATCTTTTCTCCTATGGTTTTCTTTTCTGTATGGAAGGAGAACATTCTATCGTGGACACCTTCAATAATAGCATTTTTTAATTGAACACATTAGACATACACATAAAACCAATTTTTGATGGATTGACAACCCAAAAATGAAGACGAGACTTAACCTGGTAACCGGGTTTCTACAATAAGAGAACAAACACTCTAGTGTCTGAAGTAATTTTCGGGTTAAGTATAGAACATCCTGTATAAAATGTTGGAGATGTTCAAATGCCATAAAATGGCTTCTGACTCCTTCGAATTTGATATAATAGCAAATACACTTCCTACGTAATTCATGCATGTGTAATCTTTATGTTCTCCCCTGCGTTTTGAGTTGTTAAAAATTGCAATAAAACAAACATTTTCATCAAGATATGCAAATGCGGCTGTATAAGTTTTAAAGACCTGAGTGTTTTTGGGTACATAGTTCTGCTACTATGTTCCACATTTTTTTATTTTTGAATTTCAGTTCGTACATCGTAAGGTCAACCCTCCGCATTAACAACGTTGAATATCATTGTACAATAGGTTAATGAGTTGCAGATTCGTTCATAGTGAAACCACCACTCTAGCTGCAAGCTGCAGACGTTGCAGTGCAGCATTTGTATTTAGGCTACCAAATTGTATCGTTAAAAATTCTCTTGTAGTTTTGAGTCCAAATGGAGAAAGATTAATATTATACTCAGAAAATATAATATGTTCTGCTTACTGCTCCAAATTCCAACTCACAACATAAAATTATTTGTAGAAGTACTAAATAATTAACGTGCTATATTTAGTACTTTAAGCAGAGGCAGTCATGATCCTCGATGAAAAGCGTGAAGGCGATACACCTGTACCGCTAACTGGAACAAAAATCCCATCAAATTAAACTCGCAGTAAGCAATGAACCAATAAAGTTTTGGACAGAGTCCATTAGAGTATAAACTTTTGAATTGGTCTTTTAACATATTTATTGTTATATAGTCCACATTAAATGCTCCAGAGAATGTATTAGTTCGTAATATCTGTTTTTCCTTACCAACGATATGTACAAACGAGTGAGATCTTTTGATCCATACCGTGGTAGATATAGGTTTTCCTATAAAAAATCGACGTTTTCCGCCTACATCGTCAAACTGCACGCTGCATTTATTCTGAATCTGACGTCACAGAAATGTACTGCGCTTTCATATCAAATATTTTTTAAATAGACTGATTTACGACGCATTAATGAAGTTCTGGTGCATTCTAAACAGCAAAACATTGGATTGACCTCCACCAAAGTGGCTGGCCGATCCAACGCGTGGTATTAATTTATAACAGTGGATGCGCAACTTGAACCTGAGTGCAGTAAATGGCAGATAGAAAAATAAAAGTTAGATAATTTTGACAATTGAGGATGTACCAATTATGGATGAGCTCAATTCAGTACGCCTTAGATCAGTGAGGTATGAATTTCAGTTCCAATCGAAGCATTGCAAAGCACGAAGACCGCAACGCAACGCTCTAAAGACTAAACTCATCATTATCACATACTTGGAATTTTTTTCACAAACCGAAAAATTCGAAATTTTCTAGAAAAGGGCAGGAAGCCAAATATTCAGAGTATCGAGTGTCTCGGAAAAAATGTGTTGAAGGTATTTTTTTCTGCATCGAAAGGAAATCAACAAAACGTTTTGAATTGACAGCTTCAGAAATCTACACTTGAATTGCCATACGGTGCGGTGGACAAAAATGGTTATGTTTCCGAAAAAGGAGGTGATTACTGCAATTTTCCTGACAATACTGATAATTATTGCTGAGTTAGATGACGGTCATCAAGTTGAGGCTGGGGGCGTAATGGCAAGAGGAAGTGGATACAGTGTCCGGAGAAAGCATAGTAGCCAAAGAAACATGAGAATTCCGTGGTATTGTCGTGGAAAAAATAGAAAATCAATTGAAGACGGTCCTTGTAAGAGATCTGGAAGAGACAGAAGTCGTTACGGGACGAAAGAAGCATAAATACTGGCTGAATGGATATTTCGTGATATTAATAAGGTTGGGTCAAATATGTTATAATATTATGTCGTAATTAAACATCAGTTAACCTGTTAAGCAATAATGAATGATTCGACCATTTATTGAATTTATCGACCAAAATTGGATGTAATAAGTCATCACTACCGCCAAACTTGATGTTACCAAATTGTTATTCGTATAGAGGTTCGACAGGAATATAATTTTGTCCACACAAAGTAAAAGAGTAAAATTTAACTAGTCCGAAGTAAATTCTTGAATGTAATTATGAAATAAATAAACCAACTGGTGAAGGATGAAATGTTTTTGAGCACGGATTTATTTAATTATCTGCTATACGATCTTGCGAGAAATTACTTTACTAGTTGTTTAGACGGTTCATTTGTCCACACTAAAATTCTTGGGTACACTAGAATGACCTGAAGTGATGTTATAAGATTTAACCTCTTTATTTGAACTTACAAAACTTATGATATAAAGTTTTACGAAGTTACAGTTCAGTAACATAAATATTAACGAAGACAGGAGACAGGAAGTTCTACAACTTATACTTAACTACTAACTTAATCACTAACTTACACTTAATGGCATTAGTCCACCCTACTCTTTATAATCGTAATTAATTACGTATTACCTATACGACTGTTTAAGCTCCAGTTCCGATTAAACGCTGGAGCCCAAATAAACGCCGGGTATTTCTCTATTATGCTTATGAAGAAAGTGGTGAAAGCCTACGCCCACTGACTTTTCCTGATTTAATAGACAGCCGGCGTGGCCGCTGGTTCTGTCAAATACGGTATACATTTGGCAAAAATCTAACCCTAGGAATTGGAAACCCAAGTAGGAAGGACCGTACAAATTAATATTTCATTTTACAATTCAAAAGTCAGTTTTTGGACAAAGAGTTCTGTGTGAATCGTTTCTAGAAACTTTGTCTAAGCAGGGCACCACCGCCTCAGCCTAGGGGATCCAGTAGGCTATTCAGATTTTTACCCATTGATTTTTTAGTAATATATGTTGCCCTCCTGAATATGGACAAAAAATCGACTTTTCTACATGGAGGTTATTTCACAAATTATAGAACGAAATATTCGTTTGTACTATACAGTCCGAGAAATTACAAGTATATGAGCAGAGTATAATAGCCCATTTATCGAAAGGATATCTTTCTATCAAATGTTTTAACATTCGTTATCGTTGCATTCAACGTACTCAGTCGGTGGACGAAAATGAACAAGAGCCACATAATTCCAGAACAGCACAATTTTATTATTTTTGTTTATTGCTTGCACTCATTTGCTTATCATCATTTTTCTACAGCACAAAAGTTGAGGTTTGTTTGTCCAGCTCATCAAGCAGAACACATTTGTTTGTGTAGTTCGGAAACGACGTAGTTTTCCGGAAGTTGTTCTCTACACGTCTACAGTCTGCTCTCGAACTCGAACCCTGAAACAAAAGTCATTGCATGATTATACAAATTACATGAATAATCACAACAGGTGTGCAACAATGCAAACAAGAGATGACTGAATTGAACTGGTATGACCTCAGCGCAGCGTTGAAATGAAATGAATGTTAGCCATGCAGGCGTTCATGGCAAAATACATATGATTCATACTTCATTTCATGCACGCGATGCAAGTGTCTGTTTATACTTGTCACTTGTCATATGCATTTGCTTGTGACTTTGGCTTGGGTCAAATATCTTTTCGAGGATTTTTATTTGTTAATTTCATGGTGCCTACGTACCACGGTACAGGTTGCATCATTTCCTAATGGTACTAAGAATTACGGTCCTAATTAACACCGTGATGTTGAATTTTACACTTTGAATTAAACACAAACTTTACAAATTCCTCAAGAAAATATTAATACAGTTGTTTGGTTTGTTATCATTGAAGCATAGTCTTAAACCAACCGTAGAAGCCCATAGTGTCAGGGTAAGATTTATATTAAGCTCGATACGGAAAATATAACATTGAGGTTAAGTTATAATGTACAAGTGATAAGGTGTCACAATTAGGCCAGTGTGGAGGAAAATGGTACTTGTAAACCAAATATAAACTTTATTTCCTCCACTCCACTTGCCCTTATGGTATTTTAAACCGTAAATATCCTTGAAGTAAATTAAGAAACTGCCGACTGTGCTGCTAATAGAATTTTGATATTGTCACTTCGGTGAGTCAAAAAGTAGTCTTTGTCAACAGTTTAGAATCAGACTTCTAAGAAGTCTGATTAATGACAGGTAGTACACACTACTCATACATGCAGATGCATTACGTACATACACGTGGTAGTGTTTGACGCAGCCAGTGATATCATATTATGGAATAATTTGAATGAGAGATAGATCCCCTTCCGGATTAGGAACCAAAAAGATTCATTCTGACCTTGACGTTCACGCGGTCACCACACTTATTAATTTCACATAAAGTAGTAGATAAAATTTTAAGATTATGATTGCTGGAATATCCTGTCATTTTGAAAGTCAAATTCTTGAAAAGTAAATGTTTCAACAGTCATTGCATGCATTGGTCAAAATAAAATATAGGCAGTCTCCTGTCATTTTATGTTCTTGCAGTAGAGTGTAGTTCTATTTTGATTGAATAGCTTTATTTGCCAAAGGTGCCAAGAAATCTTTCCACAAAAATTTAATTTGGCTAAAACTGTATGATTTTTGAATCCATCAATATTTTGAAGACATAAAAATCGAATCAGGAACTTTCTGTCGACCTGAATGATAATGGCTATCCGAACCCCAACCCATTGTCACTAGGAAATGCATTGCTTTCCCAACACGAAGAGGTCATACCAAAATTGATGTAAAATATTAATATTAAAAATTGTATTGAAAATAGTACCTCAGTATAAAAAAATATCACAGCAGTTTCTTCAGTTTTCCTCCGTTCTAAGTCCATAAATTATGACGATAATACTTGGAATCCTCGTTAACCCACTCTAACGAAACTAAAATAGGCATTCCTCCTGCACTTCCCACTATAGTCTCTTGAATAATTCAATTGACAAGGTAACTTTTCATGTGTTCGGATTCTTGTTTTAGATTTTTTGTGTCGAATATGATGATTTGTTGTAGTAGTAACAGTTTGCCGGGCCGAACCAGAAAGTTTTCCATCTTGCACTACTTTAGATGATAATTTTCTTCTCGGTATCCGTTGGTCTGACTCAAGTAATTCATTTGGATAATTTACACCCCATAAATGTACTGAATGGGGTTTTGCACTCACTTCCGTAATAAAAAATAAATTAATAATTACTAATATAAATGTAATAAATACTAAGGAATGTATGGAAATATAACTAGTGTTTGTGCCCATTCTTCTCGGCAGTACTGCACTGGGACACATCTTCCTAAAAAGTGACTCAAGGGAAAAATGTGTGTTTAGTAGTGTATGCATGCAGAGTTTCCTCGAGGTGTTCTTCTTGTAGTAGATTTTTTTTACCGTGTGCATGCATGACTCGGAAAATCTAATCTAATCCAACCTGTATTGTATACGTGTGAGTAAAGGGTAAACTTTTAACGCCCAAAGGCAAGGGTTAAAAGAATTTTGCAAACACGGTCCCTCATAGTTTAGCTTCCTATCAAATCGGATTTAATCAAAATTAGAATCTGTGTACTCATTTTCGAGAGAATTGACGAAAATTCCATTAATTGACGCTCACCGTAATGCATACGCATACGGTCACGGGGAAAACATCCGAGTATTTATTCTCACGGAAATTATTTCCCAGCTTTTATATACTTGATCAAAAATTAGATCAAAATTGCGTTAGAAAAAATATTCTAAGTAATTTGGACTTGTCAAAATTTAATCTTAGGAATTTTTTACTATATATGAAACTCAATTTAAAAAACTCATTGGAAATTACAACTATAATTCAAGATTTTCTGAACCAGTCGCAGTCTAAGAATATGGTGTCGGGGAATGGTTGTGAGGGACCCTGTACTGTACATATATTATATGCGAGAATATTCTACTCAAAAGGGATGTTGCACTTTTATACTGCCAACTGCCAATTGCGAATTCTCAACCTCATCAGTTCAATTTCAGTCGAATGAAACAGCAAGTTCTCAAGTGTTGAACTTTCTTCTTTGACTCACTAAAAATAGCACTCCTCGCCTTGGTCTCACGTGCATATGCATGTTTGTGGACTGATGAGTGGTTGATTTTATATTAAAGATGTGTGATTAAGCCGAACCATGATTTCATTGAGAATATTGAGAGTTGAATGTGATAATGTTTGCCAAAAATTTAAATTAGGTACACATTCAATTATTGACACTCTTCCTCATGCATTGGAAAATAGCTTGCTATTATTCGATGTTTCAAATTATACATCGTAAATTACATATTACCAACAAAATGTAGGATTAGGCAGTTGCCAAAACGTAAAACACGCATGTAAGATACACGTGAAAACACTAACTTTGAGAGGATCTAATAATTGACATTGTATTTGCTTTATTGGGTTGCTACTATCCCATTAATTAGCATCACTCCCGTGTTTTTCATATGAGAATTTAACGCATAAACATAAAATGACAATTGAAATTCTGTCTACATTATTCGGTCAGTTCATGAATCATCCTTGACGGACATTGTATTGAACACTGTCTTAATGTACACTGTTGTGTTTGTGTTGTGTCCACTTTTGTAAACATGCAATGCAATGTTTAGTGAAGATAGTTTTGAGACCTAAAAAAGCACTCATCCGGTCTCATAGTCTCATCCTAAGAATTGTTGTTCGGTCAAAGACTTCAAACTTACAATATTAGCTCAAGCAGAACATTTGTCGTAACAAGGAAACTACTTTTAGTGTAAAATCTGTATGGGTGAAAAAGCTAAGATTGATCTTAATTTTTGTTGAGAAATTGTAAATTATTAGCAGTTATGACTGCTCCAAAGCTTTGTAATATTCCAATATGTTTGCTCTGTCCAAGTTATTCTATATAAAGTACCAATTTATGAAATTATCCTAAGTTTTCCGATTTTCATGACATGACTTGAAATGTCATCCTGAACATTATATCATACTCTTACTTTTACATGTGAAGGGGATTCCCTCATCGAGAGATACAAAACTGAACTCAAATAAATATTATTATCGAAATGTAACAGTTTGTTAGTTCAACATACCTAACTAGACTAGTGACATAACGTGATATTGGTACGTTGGTATTGAATTGATGACACACTGTAACAATATTGAACTTTTAAGTTAGAGTTCACTTCACACGGATAAATGTTCAATATTGCCCATCTGTTCCATTCACCTTTGGATGACCTATACTATAATGTTGTCAATTCAAAGTCCGAAAACTGATCCTTTTGTGTAAAAGCAAAGCCGTGACCGAATAAAATATGTCCGGTTTGCTATAATTTAGTTACCCTAATACGTATAGAATTTGAGTCACATAAGAAGTTAGTGTCTAGACATTTTATAGCTTTTCCTACCGTGAATTTGAATCTGAGGTGAATGTTACATTCATTATATTGAGACAATCTCTATTTGTTATCGATAATATTGAAGACTACAAAATACTACTGATTTTCAATGCGTCAAAAAGTATATCCAAAATTTTAAGAAATATGCAAATAATGCAAGCATCAGTTTACTTGATGATAGAACATTTTGAGAAATAAAAGACACTTGTCAAACCAACCTGTAAAACTCAAAGAAGATTGTACCGAGCATTGAGTACAAAAAAACTAGCCATGCTCAGAATTAATTAATAATAAAATATACATACTCCTACGTCAGTCACGTGATCTCTACTCCAATTTTGGCTTTACAGTACATACATAAGCTGTGAGGTATCTACTAACTGTCTCTCGGCATTAATACTCTCTAACTCTAATGGAAATATTAAGTGGGTCATGATCATGGGATTGACTGATTGGACAGCAAGGTTGAACTCCAAAATCATATCGAGCAGAGTCGAATAATCCATACATAGATAATTTCATATGCATTGTATGGATATGAGCAATATTGCTCAGAATAATCCTAATCATTCATAAAGAATCATATTCACAGTATTTAAGATGGGAATTTAACATGTAAAAAAATGAAATTTTGGCTCCGCCACAAAGCATTCCTTTTTTTACAGTACAAAATTGAAACTTACC
>JAQGCB010001395.1:0-14661 GCA_034698835.1 Protaphorura tricampata
ACCTATTTTGAAAATAAAATGTTTTTAATTATTCAAAAAATTAAAGAACAACAAATCATTCTTCCTGTGAAACCCATACAACGCTAAAATAATTACTAAAATCTAGAACTTACCAATAGATGATGCAAAAACGAGTCCAAGTCCAATTGCCAAAGGACCGCCCATATTCAAGAATTTCTCACTTGGAGCACAAACTGCAATAGTAGATAATCCTCCAACGATTCCAGCAGTCATCCAAGCCGCACGAAGAATGAGTGGACCTCCAAAGATACACATTGGAGCCACGACTGCTCCCATTATTCCAGAATGAAGCATCCAGGCCAATTGCTTACCTCCAAAGCCTTCACTGTATGGCATGGACCTGTAATACCACAGAAATTAATAAAATATTAAAGTATTAGTAGCTGTGTAGAAATTTAACTACTAAAATTAAGCAAAAACTTACCGAACAACCATTCCGGTCCCAATGAGAGCGACCATACTTCCAGCCATGACCCACATAGAATTTCTCATCATGAGGTTCATCATTGCAGGGCTACGGAAAGCCGCTGCGGCCGCCGCTGCCGTAAGTACAATTGAACCGCCAAAATACATGTATGTGCTATGAATTCTGTCCCGAACATATTGTGGCCATAACATTGAGTTCTCCAAAGCACCTGCTCCAGAAGACATACCGAGTCCATAATAGCAAAGTGCTCCGAGTCCAAACACAGCCGCCCCAGCTACAGCTCCCTGACCTGAACGACAAAACAAAATTATCAAGGAAGTCAAAAAAAAACTTTTAATGGCCTTAATTTCTACAAGCATTTTAATTTTAACAGCGGCGTTACCAATTTGAAAGGGCATTCCACCCGTGGGTTGCATAGCTCTGTCTTTAATGCCCATTTTTTCCTTGGCCCTCCGAATGAATTGTCGTTCGTTGGCCTTCAATCCACCATCTGTTCTGAAGGCTCTGACCACTTGACTGTTCGGAGTCGTGAGTTGAATTTTCATTGTGTTGATGGCTTGTTGGTAGCGACCCAAAGCAGTTGACGGGGGTGAAACCCGAGTCACGGCCCGACAAATAATGTTTGAAATCATTCTGAATCTCGATGTTTTTGAAACCAAATGGAAACTTTCCACAGTCCACTATAGAAAATAATAAGTCGAACAAATTAAAATACAATTAGAATATAATCAGCAAAATTTAATTAAATCAAACGCAACGCAGCATTTTGAATGCAAAACACTACGCACCACAAAAATACAAGAATTGAGATGATTGCTTTCTTCGTATGACCTATGACCTCTAATTAATAATTACAAATAAATTGTAATGTAATGACCAAATAAAATCCCATTACCTTGACCTTGACTGTTTCCTCAAGTACGATGACCAATTAATTTCCCTCTTATCTGTTCCGACAGATGACAGATGACCTCTGATTTGACCTCAGGAGTAGTTCAATTTGATTAATTATCGATTTAAAGGTTTAATCCGGTCGGCGAAATAATTTTTTAACGAAATTCTCAATTTGTGTTTGATTCGGTAGAGTAAAATCGTTTACCGGTGCGGTGATTCTGTTGATTTCTGATGTGTTATGTTGCTATTAGGAACTTTTTTAAAATTTCCAGATTTAGATTTTCTAGACTTCTAGAAAATTCTAGGAAAATTACGCAGAACAGAAATATTTCCACTTCCACTTTTGAATCTGACGAAATAAAATTCAATTCTCAGTCACAAATTGCGCAGTTTCTAAAAAAGACAAGGATTTCTCGAATCGCAAATGCAGCTAGAGAAAAATTTGAGACTTTTCGTATGTACCAAAAAAGATTAAAGCTTATGTGCAGCATAGTGGTAGTGGTATGGTGCATGTCTGCCCCTGCCGTTTCGCTGTAGTGTAGTGGGGTTCGATTCCCAGGCCATGCAGTTCCAGTGTTCCAGCTCAGTAGGCTTTAGACAATATGGCGCCGGTTTTCCTCCTAGTTTCTTCCATGTCTCTCTAGTAGGCAAATTAAGTACTAGAAATTACAAATTACAATTACGTCATTGTAATTTCAATTATTTTCAAAAATATTCGTGTCATTTGTAATTAATTGCATTTCGAATGTATAATTGAGTAATTATATTGAAATTGAGACATGAGTGACGCTAGTCGTACGTAATTAATTGTTAACAAATATTACTTGCTCATACTCTCAATTCTTCCTTCTATTTACTCAACACATTGTAAAGGCTATTATGTGAGTGGTCGCTTCAATCAGCTAGATTGATACTGGGCGTAGTCACGTCTCATTCATAAATTGTCCAGTCTATCCTGTGCATTCTAAATGGATAATCAAACCGAACACCTTCTTTTGTAGTAAATATGTCCATTCATTCGAAGGATTATGAAAATACCTAGTCGAATTTACAATATAACCTACAGTCAAACATGCGAACATCAAATACACACTATCGAAATGAGAACGGCCGAAGTAGTGAGTGTCCTCGTTATATTAATTCCAATTAGTTTATCAGTGTCCCCGTTTACCGTTTTTCACGACTTTTTCCAAGCAGAACAAGGAGTATATGAACTTGTAATTATCTCCAATGATGTCAATCCAAGCCGTCCAATATTTGGTAAAGTTTTGACGTGAAACGTTTTAAGAAAATGTTCTCCTTACTTATTCAGAAATTAAAATATAGAGGCATTAGTTTGAATTCGCCATTATTAATATCTACCTCTTCTGCTAAAATATTCTACTTGCGTATATTTTAGAGAATGTGCATGCGCTCGCCATCCAATCAGTACAAAATTTATCAGTTATGGATCTGTCGGACCACAAATATAACATCCTCTGCGCTACAAAAGCGTCCGTGATATTAATCCAGCCACCAGGCATCTCTTCCTTTTTTCAATGCATGTCCCAGGTATTGTATGAATTATAACAAAGACGTAAGTATGATGTGAATTTAACATTATTTTCTCTACACTCAAGATCTGTTCTACTTTAAAATGTGACACGAACAAAACTGGGCGTCAAATTCATGAGTTTTGGAAACCATACATCTTCCTTTTTTGGCCTGGAAAAAATGTGACCTTGTCCCGAGAAGAATTTGAAAATAGAATAATATCATCTTACAACTTATCTTGCCTAGAAAGAAAGACGCCAATCACAATGGACAGTCAAGTTTACATTATAGTCCCCAATATAGAGGATACCAATAATATGGGATTTTCAGTTCTTGAACTTTATTCAATTCAAGATAAAATTGTTTTAAGAGAAATTCCATCACAAAATCCGGCAAATCTTTTCGAACCAATACAAAGTACATTATCCAGGAGGCAAGATTTTATGGGTGCGAGACTCAGAGCAATAGGACAGGTATGCATGTATAGAATTTGCAATCATTTAACACAAATTACGAATTGTCCATTTAATTTGGTTCCCTTACACTTGAAGTCTGACACGGAGTATTACATAACCGTCAATTTCAAGGATGATCACGGACAATTTATGAATGGAGGCTATGACACTGACTATTTCAATGTAATGACAACATCGTTAAATATCAGGTATTTACAGCTCGGAAGAAACATTTTAGTGGAAAATAGATAGCAATTATTATATTTTCTGAATAAATCCAGACTTTTCTTTTTTTGGCAAAACGTGACCAAAAATAATGACATTTGAATTTTCAGTCCAATTGCAGTCAAAGGAGATGGACGTATTTTAAAATTTACAAATGATGAATGGGTTCGGAAAACAATTACTGAACGACGAATCCGACATTTCGATCACACACTCAGAATACTTGGACTACAGATTCAAAAAACTTTCGTTTCTTCATCCACACTACGTCAACAGGTTACCACAGTTGGATTTTTTTTTATATTAGATGAATTGTCATTTTGGACTGAAATATGTAAAACTGAATTATTTTTCGTTCCAGACTTGCTGTATTCTTCCAACAACCAACTGCAACTACGACCAGAGATATTTATCTTCAATCAATCCCAAATGATTTAATCCTTGTTATTCTTGGCACTACATTCGTCACTCTTGCATGTCTTGTGTTGATCAGTTTGATTCATAAAATATATTCGGACCATAAGGATTTACCAGAACATAGTATTTCGAACGTTGTGTTTTGGGTCGTGGCAGCCAATTGTCAACAAGGTAGTCAATGTTATCTATTTTTTAATACATTTCCGTACAATAACTTTTGGTTTGTTCTGTTGATGACGATTTATTTAGGATCTCACAATCAACCCTCAAAAATTCCAATGAAAATCGGTCTTCTGGTCTCCTCGGTGTTCGGCCTAATGGTTTACATTGCATTTTCAACCTCTGTCGTCTCTCAGTTATCAGTTCCATTTGTTCATATAAAAACTTTTGATGATATTTTAAAAAGTGAGATGACTCTTAGTCCGGATTTACTCACTCAATCTGCACATGAATACTTGGTAAAGAATTTTAGAATATTTTCTTTGGCCTAATATTCTCGAAACACAGCACAGTAGATGGAATTTTTATAAATACAGGAACATGCTATAGAAGAAAAACGTTTGACCTCGGACAGAGTCGAAAATCCACCCGTAAATTCAAACTTAATTTTCACCAAAATAATTAATAACCGTTTAGCATATTTGAGTGTCGGGGATGAGTTCTACTTGACCCAACGTTTGTTCAATTACACGGATGAAAAACTTTGCACTTCAGTCTCAAACATCAAAGTTGACCCGATTGGAATGCCTGTGCTCGCAGGAATGGTACTCCCGAAATTTTCACCCTACATACGATTCTTTAAGTACAAGTAAGGAATTGCGCTCAATAGAATTTCGACAAAATTTATCGTCCTTTTAAAATCTACGTTTCTTTATTTCCAGGCAAACGCAAATGAGGGAAGTTGGTTTACATGACAGACTGTTCGACGCATACATGTCAAGGTCAACGCCAGCTTGTCAGTACATCCAAAGTAAAAAGGAAATAGTTCATTTGGGACTCAACGATACAATTACTGCATTCATTTTTCTCATAACTTCATTTTTAATTAGTCTCATTATTTTATGCATCGAGCGAACAATGAGAACAACGACGCGTAATCGGTATTTTGATGAAAAGGAAGATTTTTCCTTGGGTAAAAAACCTGTAGAGATAGAGAAGCGTAGGCTGTCACTCTGAAATTAATTTCTTTTCTCTACATCGCAGTAAATATTCTGAAAGTACACATGTACGCCTTGAGCGGCTGTCCAGTAAAAAATCTCTGACCTTTTGTACTCGAGCGTCAATTAAAAGTTAAGCTTCGTAGAAATTAGTTTAATCTAATGTGAATTCCCACAGTACAATAAAATTACACAAAATAAATATTTGTGAAATATATAGCTTTGCAAGGATGAATTTGCGAAATTTGTTGTGCTTAGTACGGTATATTGTTGGCTTTGGCTAATTCCACTTTGTAAATATTAGACGGATTAAATATCTTTAGATAAGATATGGAATTACCTTTGATTTATGACCATTCCCATTGTGTGACCATACCATAAACACTTTTATGTTTTACTTGTATTGCAAAATTAATACAGGGGGAAAATTCACCCTTGAGAGGAAGGCAAGTTCGTAATCGTAACCTGTAATTAGTCATATTTGTTTCTGTAATAGAACATAACGTTTTTCTTGTCGAGTACAAACTGGATTGTGTTCCCTCAGTTTTAGCGAACCCAACTTTGGAATCGCAATCGTAATCATGATTTCAGAATTATTTGGCTATTTTATTTATTAAATTAAAATTAAGACACGAAAGATGTGGATTATTATTCAATTAATGTTTAGCCCCACAGCATTTTTTATATTAAGTTCTACTGTTTTGAGTGGGTTGAATAAAAACATCAACAACGATAGTGACAGTGATAGTGAGTTGGATCATTATACAACGACAGAGCTGGACAAAATTGAATTGGTAAAATAAATACATAATTTGCTGCCAGCATTCTTGAATTATTTTAACCTGGTAATTTTATTTGCACAGTTTCGGGTGATTATGAAGGACGTGCAATTGATGGAATATGAAAGATCTGATGATTTTCTCATTCGATGGCTCCGAGGTTAACTATGAAATGAAATTTCGTAATTTTCTATAATTAACTAACGAAAATAATTTAGTAATTTGTGCTTGTGTTTGTGTATGAAGTACAAGTAGTCTGTTTATTTTCTTGTAGAGGCTAAAATGGATCTGAAATCGGCGAACCGAAGTCTGAGGCACGTAAGTACATATTATGCTTATTTGTAATCTAAACGATTTTAATGAAAGTTTTTTTAAATCTGAAAGGCAATGCAGTGGAGACAAGATAATCAAATCGACACAATTTTGAATAAAACCTTCACTACAAACAAGAAACTCCCACGACCATGTAACGTGGAAGGGTTTGACAAAAATGGTGGTCCAAGTAAGTCAAAAATGATAAGGATTAACTTGGAATCCACAAATATTTTATAAAAATATATCCCAGTTGTGCTTTTGCTGATTGTTGTAGTCATCATTTACAAACTAAAAGAATTTGACGTCAGGAATATTCTTGCAAAGGGTTACCGTGTGAAATCACTCTCTCAATTATATCAATGCCTGGAACGCTATCTTCACAAGTCTATCCGTGGCGGCCCTAAGAGTGAACAAATTCGGGTGACACCTGGGATCGGGATATTTGATTTACAGGGAGGTTCCTTAAAGCAACATGGTTGCCTACAATGTCAGTGGCTAAATTATTGGCAATATTGTATGAATAACATTGTTAATTAGCTCGTGGTTTGATTTTGATTCAGGTGTCGATTTCTATAGAGAAGTTTGTATCAATGGAATTCAGGTTTATCCACGCAATTCCAAATTCCTCGTCGTCATAAACGGTGATTGCCTTACGGCGAATGAATGTCAACTAATATGTGTGCTTTTTAAAGTTAATATTGAACTTTAATACAATTAAATTTTTTTTTGTTGACAGCTGCGCCATTTGCGAGACAAGTGATTGAAATGCTAAAGGCTTTCATGCCTCCATATACAAAGAAGTCTGTCAAAGTTTTTGGATATGACCGTGAGGAATGGACTCAATTTCTTTTGAGTGTTATTCCAAAAGGTCAACTCCCTTTGGAATATGGTGGGACTAAGCAAAGTTTATTATCTTGAAAAAGTCCAGTGATGTATGTTAGGTTTCCCTGAAACATTCCAACTAACGTGGTCGAGAAATGCTGAGCAAAGCATTCCTCAACCAGTCATGCTTCATAATGACTGATGACTAAGCATTCTTATGGTTGTAATGTCAGTGTTAGTTAGTTGTGTTATTAATTAACATGTCATACGTTATATATGATATTTAAAAAAGAATTTATGAATTAATAAATTCGAATCAATCAGTTGATCACAGGATTAGTCGTATGGATCTATCATTGATCCTATGATTCGGTTAAGATGTAATTAACAAGCTATACTAGTCCAGTCCAGCCCAGTCATAAGTCATTTCTAATTAATTAAATATAATTACACACGTTTTCCTCATGTGACAATGCTTAAGGCCTTATAATATTCAAATTTTGCAAATTCGCTGTTTAGTTTGACCGGTGGGATTAGAAAAGTTATATTCAGATTTTGAGTGTACATAATTTAGACTAGAAATACAAGGCGTGTGTCCTCTGTGGTTTTTGTTGTTGTCGCAAAACCGGAATTTCATTGAATTGTGTAATCGAGACAAATGAATTTACTAGTGTTGAAACTCGTATGACATTTTTTGTGACTCATAAAAAAACCTGTCGTTCAAGATCATCAATCTTTTTAAGTATTCAATTTCAACTCATCACTTCTTGGTAATTAAAGTGGGCGGTAGCACAGGCATAGTCATGTGGATTTTCATACAATTTATTTTGGGCTCACTAGTTGTTTCATTACTAAATTTCTTAATTTTGAAACCTTTGAGCGAAAACAACACTGCTGCTGGTACGGAGGACAACGACGCTTATACAGACGCTGAATTGCACCACATTGGATTGGTAATTATATTATGCACGCATATGCCACGCAAAATTAATTCTTTTATTAATACATATTTTATTCGCAGTTTCGGGGGTTAACGAGTGATGTACTTGAGAAGGAATATGAAAGATCTGATGATTTTCTCATTCGATGGCTTCGAGGTTAACTATATATGAAATTTTGTAATTTTAAATAATTAACGGAAGTTATTTATTGATTTAAGCAAGCGTTTATGTATTTATTTTTTTTGCAGAGGCTAATATGGATCTGAAATCGGCGAACCAAAGTTTGAGACACGTAATATTGTTTACTTACTGGATTAGGCTGACAGGAAATTTTTTTTTAATCATCAACTTTTCTATTACAAAATAAAATTGAAATATGAAGTCATAGGTCACAGTCAGAGGGCCCGTAGAGGGATCAATCGTCCATTACTTTTAATCTTATCCTGTTCAATATGTTGAATTGCGTCAATTATTTTAATGAAACGATTTTTAAATCTGAAAGGGAATGAAATGGAGGGAAGACAATCAAATCGACACCATTTTGAATAAAACATTCACTACTACAAACAAGAAACTCCCGCAACTATGTAACGTGGAAGGGTTTGACAAAAACGGTGGTCCCGGTTAGTCAAAAATACCAATGATTAATTTGGAGTCCATGCACATATATTTTTACTAAAAATGCCGGTTTTACTTTTGGTGATTTCAGTCATCATTTACAAAGCAAAAGGATATGACGTCAGGAATATTCTTGCCAGTGGTTACCGTGAGAAATTAGTCTATCAAGTATATCAATGTTTTGAACGCTATCTTCAAAAGTCTATCAGAGGTGGTCCTAAGAGTGAACAAATTCGTGTGATAGCTGGGACTGGGATTATCGATCTCCAGGGAGTGAACTTAAAACAACATGGTTGCCTAAAATGTTTGTAGCCAATCTATTAACTTTATGGTACAAATTAGACAGTTTAATTAACTCAACTGTTACTTTGACTGCATACAGGTGTCAATCTCTATAGAGAAGTTTGCATCAATTTTCTTCACTTTTATCCGCGGATTACCAAATTTGTCGCCGTCATTAACGGTAATTTGTGGATATTATTGTTATTTACGTATCACGGGTGGAATTTTCTACTTGTTTTTTTTCGACTTCACTACACAAATTATAAAGTAAAGTAGTGTGCCAAATGTGTACAATTTTTTTTAATTTTATTATGGGTTTTAACCAATATCAAATTCTTATTTGATCGACAGCTGCTCCAGTTGCGAGACAACTAGTTGAAATGCTAAAACCCTTCTTGTCTCCATATACAAGGAATTCTATCAAAGTTTTTGGGACTGACCGTGAGGAGCGGACCCAATTTCTCCTGAGCGTTGTACCAAAAGATCAATTACCTTTAGAATACGGTGGGACAAAAGCTCAAGGGGTTTGACTCATAATTAATTAATTAATGTATTCAATTCTATTGTGTCTCCTGCTTGAAACTGTTCAAGATGTAGATGTTATGTATGTTTCCCCTGGAAAACCCAAATTATAAATACAACATAGAAGTAAATCAGCCAATTCTGGCCTTCTAAACGTGCGAAATTTCGGACATTTGTGAAATATATTGTTAAATATTGCTCAACTAAATACGTGGACGAAGAACTTTGCGTAATGTTTCATTTCGGACACTATTTCCGCATTTATTTTTCTCGTAACATCATTTTTTAGTTTTGTTATTTTATGTAATCGAGCGAGCAATGAGAATAACTATACATAAATCAGGATTTCTATGGAAAGATTTTTTCTTCCTTGCGTAAGAAACTGTAGAGCAGCAGTGTATGCTATCATTTTGAATAGTATTGTGTAACGTTACGTCGAACTAATTAATACTGACCGTATCCCTTGCCCTTTCCGGTAAAACTTTCTGTCCTACAGTGGGATCTCTATATATCAACCTCCCTTATATCGTAACCTCTCTATACCGACCAGAATGTCAAGAACGAAAGAACTCCCTTTGCATACACTTCTTTGTTATTCCACCTTCTGTATATTAAACTTTCTCCTTATTGGACACATTTTGGTGCATTTTTCGAGTTCGGTATATAGAGAGTTCACTGTAAATCGTACTGGAAACTTGAGCGTCGTAGAAATGAATTAATTAAATTATTAAATTCCCACAGTACAATTAAGAAAATACTTGTGAAATAAATCAGCACTGCCAAAAAAAATGAACTTGTCTTCTGGAGGGGTGGTTTATTCCAATATATCACCAAAGTTTGCACATGTTACTCAAGTTAGCTTGTAAAAATTAGACGGATTAAATTTAAGAACCTTCACATATATCGTAAGAGCATTTCCTATTGATTTATTGTGCTTGTAGTTTTTTTTACTGTGTGAACCTGTTTTGAACCCATTTGATATACAATACAAATAAATTAATGTAATGGAAAAATTCACACCAAGACTGATTGACTGATAATAGGCTGTCACCCTTGGAAAGAAGTCAAGTTTGTAATTAATTTTATTTGTAGTTCGACAACAACACTCGCACGCGTTAATTAGTGTTTCTTTTCTGAGTATAATTACTTCCTTCCCTTAGTTTTTTGATACTAAGGCTTTCAAACCATATAATTATTTGGCCATACTTCCATAATTAAAATTAAGACACGAGAGATGTGGATTCTCATCCAATTACTTCTTAGCCCTGCAGCATTCTTTATATTAAGTTCTAATATTTGGACAGATTTAAAAAATTCCAGCGAAAGTGACACGGAAGAGTTGGATCATTACACAGAGACAGAGCTGCACAATATTGAATTGGTAAATAAAATACGTAATTGTTCCCATGCAGCATTCTTGACTAATTACAACCTGTAAATTTTATTTGGCACAGTTTCGAGTGATTATGAAGGACGTACAATTGATGGAATATGAAAAATCAGACGATTTTCTCATTCGATGGCTTCGAGGTTAATTATAAAACCAATTTTCGAATTTCGCATAATCAATCATTTTATAATTTGTGGTTAGGTTTGTGTACATTTTACTTCTAATTTCTTAACTTGCAGAGGCTAATATGGATCTCAAAGTGGCGAACCAAAGTCTAAGGAACGTAAGTACCTCTTCACTTCGTAATAAGTATTTTGTTCAGGGTCACTAGAAAAATTTCTGAATCGCCAAGTCAGCGATATTAATTAAACCGTTTTTTTAATTTTGGAAAAGGCTCAGAAGTGGAGGCAAGACAATCAAATGGACATCATTTTGAATAAAACATTTCCAATGAAGAAATTTCTACGGCCATGTAACGTAGAGGGGTTTGACAAAAAAGGTGGTCCAGGTTAGCCAAAAAAAAATAAGTAAGTGTTACTCCGGAATCCACAATTATTTTTTACTAAAAATACAAATGCTACTTTTCCTGACTTCAGTCATCATTTATAAACTGAAAGGATTTGACGTCCGGAATAATCTCGCGAGCGGTCACCGTGAGAAATTACTCTCTCAATTTTATCAGTGTCTTGAAATCAATCTTCAAAAGTCTATCAGTGGCGGTCCTAAGAGTGAACAAATTCGTGTGACACCTGGGATTGGGATATTTGATATGCAAGGAGGTTCTTTAAAGCAACATGGTTGCCTACAATGTCAGTAGCCAATGAAGCCATGTAATCTATTAACTTTGTGGTATAAATTAGATTGTTAACAGTCATTTTGATTACATATGCAGGTATCGATCTCTCTAGAGAAGTCTGCATCAACGGATTTCTGTATTATCCACGAAATTTTAAATTCCTCGTCGCTGTAAATGGTAATTGTCTGGTGGCGAATGTATCTCGTCATTGAGAGTATTCAAAATGAGTCATCCTGATTTTTTTTGCAATAAATTATCCATCCCTATTTTGTTTCCCTCTATATTCGAGAAATATTCTGTAATATGTCTTTCGGCGAGATTATCAATTTTTTTTTAAAAATTAGTGATGGACTTTAATCCATGTCAATTATTCATTTGTATTGACAGCTGCTCCATTCGCGAGACAAGTGATTGAAATTTTAAAACCCGTCTTGTCTCCATATACAAGGAATTCTATCAAAATTTTTGGAACTGACCGTGAGGAATGGACTCAATTTCTCCTGAGTGTTATACCAGAAGATCAATTACCTCCAGAATATGGTGGGACAAAACATAAGGGGTCTCATGATGAATTAATTACCGCCTAACAAATATTATTGTCTCTACTTGAAATTGTTCGAGGTGTATATTATATATAATGCTTTCCCTGAAAAATCTAAATTTTATACAACATAAGATGTCTGGGATGCATACTTGCATATTCTTGGATACTGCCCGCCACTCTTAGGGGCATGCCCAACTCTTCGTTAGAACCTGAAGCAAATTGAAAAGTTGGAATCGAGAATCCTGAGTCGAGCTAATGTAAATAAATTGTAAGCAAGTAAAATGAGGAAGACCTACACTGACCGTCGAAAGAAAAGGGCGTAGTAGTATGGTTCATCCATTGACCGTAGAAACTAGTCGGTGTTGTAGAAAAACAGGACAACCACTGACCATCGAAAGTAGTGGGTGTTGTTGTAAAGCATGACAACCACTGGCCGTCATAAGAAGTGGATGTTGTAGTAAAATACGACAACCACTTACCGTCGAAAGAAGTGGGTGTTATAGTAAAGTAGTACATGTGTCACATCTTGTACGAAATCCCGATGGAGTTTGTTAGAAGCCAAGAATGTGTGATTGTCCAAAAAAACATGGTAGTTGCAGGGACACGCAGTTCCTCGTCTTGTAGTGCAGCTTGGGCCATAAGGAAAGTATCATACTTGGAAAAAAGTTGATTCTTCAGAAATGAAAATTTGCCTCCACAGATTGTTTGGGCGTCCAGAAACATCACAATACAATGTATTTGGTGTTGATTATTTTGCGTCACACTATACTACTAAGGCGGTCACTCTGAAAATTAATTTTGTACTGTCCTTAGCATAACTGAACAAGGGAATGCCGCAACCTGACCCCGAGGGTCTTCACCTGGCCATCTTTTTATTCGAAATTCTGCGAAAGTATACCAGGAAATTTTAGACGTTATTGCTATACATATTGGAGAAAAAACTTGGGCCATGATTGCATGAAGTAGTTAGACAATTGATTATTCTCGGAACAAATTCTTGAAATGTCTAATCAATTTGAAATCCAATCTATTTCTCTCAGAATGGATTATATGCTTGCTTACATCGCAAAAGTTGATGATCGTCCCGCGAAGAGCCACTGAAGAATTTACGTATGGAAATTATAAAATAAAAAAGGTAAATTGATCTATATCCATATTCAGAAATCCGGATATCAAAATCCGAATAAAAATTTAGTGGTATCTCTTGAACATGTGTGGAACTAACGTGCTGTGTTTTGAAATTAGACTGGGTCGTCCGACAATATTTATTACATATCTATATTTAACGGGGGGCTTAATAACAGGTTTTAACAATTCTATTGCACCAAATTTCTAGTATGGGAGAAAATATTGCATTGCAGTATTAAATGACGGAGCAGCACTTCGCTTCTTGGAGGCCAGCCTGTTTGTGAAAATAAATAAATGCGAACTGATTCGTAGAAAAAAATAACAGGTTTGAATCCTTGTAGCAGTTTGGCCTTGAAATATTGAATTTTATAATCTCAATGAACTCCAGCTTGATATGTATTCGTTTGAGTTTTGTTTCCATCATCTAACTTGTACTTGAATATATCGTTAGTAACAAGAATTCTAGTTACTCGGATGGTCACAACATTAAATTCTAAAATTACCTAAAATACATTTGATATACAAACTCATAATATTTGTTCTCCCGCACTCGTTTGACTTCAACGTCTCTGTTCTTTCTGACAGAATTAATTAAAGGACAATCTGAAAATGATTGCTGAGATATTAGGGCTCGTTTTTGTGTCATGGCTTGTCTGGTTTGTGTGCGATTACTTGAATCATCGAGACAGATCTCCAGGTATGTTACATTTTATGAAGTTGTTATTCTTCTGTATGTCAATCTAATTTATTGTTAAAATATTTGCAGGACCTATGAGATTTCCAATTCTTGGAAATTTAATACAACTGGCTCTAGCGGATAGGACAGCTAACATAGCTCTGAACAAAATATCCGAAGTACACGGAGATCTTGTGACCTTACAAATGGGAATGGTTGACACGCGTAAGGACACAGTTCAATTTGGTAATAATTAATCTAAATCAATGTCATTCCATTCCACTCAATTACTTTTATTTAGTTTTAATTTCATCTCATAAAATCCACGTGGAACTGTATTCTCGTAATGATACTTTGAAACGACCAACTGTGGGTTGGATGAAGGATCGAACGATGTCAAAGGACCTCGGTATGTTTTACAGCAACAACCAGACTGATGAAAGTACTTGGACTTGGACTTAAGTACTTTTGGAATTTGATGAAAGTACTTGGACTTGGACTTAAGTACTTTTGGAATTTGATGAAAGTACTTTCGGAATTAGGAGAAAGTATTTGAAATTGGACTTAAGTCCATTTCAAAAGTACTTGACCCAAGTCTGGCAACAACCTAAAGCGAGTTGTGTTGATTAGACATGACATAACCAGAGTTCGTTTTATGGTCGGTGGTTTCGTACCATCAAGTCGAATCTATGGCTCTTGTCTATGTTCATTCACTGGTA
>JAQGCB010001396.1:0-14655 GCA_034698835.1 Protaphorura tricampata
AATTGTATGAAAGATAGCAATTCAAAAGGTTCACTTTTCGAAACTTCGTAACACAGTCTCGATTATAACATGTACTTGAGGCCATGGGAAATGCTGTCTCTTTCACCCCTGCTGTTTCTCAGGAACGGCTATGCTAAACTCAAAAATTCCTTCGGATTCGGATTCCTTGTAAACCTTTGAGTCAGAAAGCATTCACAAGTTTCCATTTCTCGAACATTATTACACACTTTTTGACTGAAACGTACACGTACTGGCATGGAAAAAGAAGGCTGTTTGAACCCTCATAAGCTTATACATTACGGCATCGAGTAGCTTTTTCGTGCCAATACGTATACGCATTACTCTGCCTTACCCTTTCTATTAAAGTGCCCTGCCCTGACGTATATGAATCGGGGGAAGGATAAAATAAATATCAACATTCCGGTACATTACATATAATATTTTCTAATATATTTGACTAGCTAGACAAGCTATTGCAAATGCATTCTGTTAACGAAATGACACCCAAACATCCAATTTAACATACACACAGATAGTAATTAATTAATTAAAGTCGCCTTTACCGTATAATTACGGTACAGCTGTAATTTAAAAAAAAATCAATTTATCAATCACAACATTTTTTATATTTATTTCGGGATAAAACTTTTTCGCAATTTCAGAAGAGTAGTTGTGTACGACAGACAATGCTTAATAAAAATAAACAGCTCTTATTGTGTTTGTTAAATTAAACTGCTACAATGCTAGTCTGGACATATTTTTAATTTGTTAATTGTGCTTAACCCTGCCACGCCTGAGGTATTTTTGGTTACCTTCGGGCGGATTGATCTCACAAAATGTGAGACCAAAAATAACATGTAAACCAACTGATCTCACAAATGTGAGATCAGCCAGGCTGTCGGGCTTCCATACATATTGTTCTGTAACTGGTGCCGTTTATTCATGTGCCACGTGGCCGTGGCGACAAAAAATGATCTCACAAATGCGAGATCAGTCCGCCACAGCAGTACGGGCCATTTCAACATGGGAATTCTGGGAGTCTCCGTTCTTTAAGATTCATATAAATTAATCTTAAAGGTTAAGTGGTTCGACTTCTTTAGAAGCAGTGTACATAGAAGGTATGCTTCGGGCTAAGGGGTGGGTCAAAATTTTGTTCAGAAACTTTCGAATAGGAAACTTGATCTCACAATTGTGAGATCAGTCCATCATGGCAGCGTTAATAATTTTCCTGACTTGAAACGTCCTATTAGGAATAGTACGTCCGGGATATACAAGTGAAAGTTATTAATTTAAAATTGTGTTCCATAAAAAGCGGGATTATGTTGTCAACTTTTAAAGTCCGACTTTGACACTACGCTCATTAAGATAAAAATGTTCATAGTGGTTTAGTCGTTTGACAGAGTAATTACCAATCAAAGTGAACCGACTTCAACATAGCAACTATGATGGCAATTCTGGTGAGAATTCTGCGTGTGCACTCCAAAATGTTTTCTGCAATCGCTATCATTGTTGCGACACCAAATCCAAAGATGTAAACATAAAACACAACAATGATATTTGAGTCCATGCCAGTTGAAATTATGGAATCCGTCTCTTCAGCTGTATCTTCAACAAGTTTACGTCTGTATGAGATTTTAGAATCAATTATTCTTTTCTCCCAATAGAAATAGAGCCCAGCTTGCAATACTCGTTGGAACCTTGACTTAAGGTATTGTTTCCCAAAATTGCTTTTGATATATAACATATGAATTGTCTCCATCACCTGATCTTTACCCTTCTGAAAGTAATACCCAATTAGGTGCGGACGAGTCTCACTTGTAAATTTTTCATGAATGATAGAGTTCAGCGTTATATACGCCGTATTATTGCAAGTAAAGATCGCGTACTCGACACTATGCGCCACATGCGTTTTTGGTATTTCTTGCTGATTCACGAGACTTTTGAGAAGGGTGAGTTTGGAAGATTTGACATGTTTTAGAACGGAATTCCCGAATGTCGTGAGAGAATTCATGAGATCTCGAATTTCTTCTAAAATTTCGTTTTTGGTTTTCCCTTTGTCTTCTTGAAATTTTGAGCTCTTCACATCCAACGTACCATCCTTCAGCTTATTATATTCTTGGATTACATACATAGCCATATTTATTTTAGACGTGTCGGAGTACAATGTTACATTATGCTCAACTAGTTCCTCCATTGTTGTGAAGTATTTCTTGGGTCTAGGAGCGGTCAGGTCAGTTGTCACGATTGATTTGTAGTCGTTAATCAGTTCGACGCTCACTATAAGCCATGTAATCAAAATCGGCGTGAACCAAAGCAGTCTGGCGAATATTTTGGGGACATGAGGAATCTACTCGAGCAGAATTGCGAGAAATACAAAAAGATGCCAATAATCCCATTTTTCTGTCCAATAAATTACAATTGAATTGAAAACGAATGTTGTTAGTAGTGTGGTAAATAGACCGACCCATAAATCAAATTTGAACGGTTGTACAAACGCAGCAAATGATACATGTCCGTTGTCAAGGGTAGAGCATGAGATGAAAGTAAAATGATCACTTCCCGTGAAGAATATGGCGGTGCTGAATATATACTCATTGTCCTCATTGTCTGCGAACTTGCACAAGGCTGTATTGGTTGCGAATTTGTTGACACTGATTCTTGGGTCAGATGCATGAACTCCAAAAAGCAATGGTATTATGTAAACATCAACCGAGGCATTTAACCTGATATTCTGAAACATTTCTCGCGAAATACTAGAATATGTTTTCATGTAACTTTTTTTGATATCATCACTGCAACTCTCAATGACGGAGGCATTAAAGTATTCACTCAGAATAGGTCTCACCAATTTGGAATAGTGTAAGTCTATTGTGCCTTGAATCGTATCCACTAAGACAGTGTCATTGCACAGGCGAATGGCGCATAACATCTGCATGGAGTAAATATACCCAACTAATGTGGTTCCTTGAACTTTTGTTGTTACTCTCCAAAAGAAATAATTGAGAACATCACTGTTATACATTGGGTGGGTAGAGACTAACTCCGCAACTGACTTTGTTCCGATGACATGCAACCTAACTCCATTGTCCACGATATATTCTTCTGGGAGATCTCTTTGCAACATGACGTAGAAATATTCCATCCATTGATTTGTAATCACGGTATTTGGACTTGTAACAATCATGTGGGAAAGTCCACACGTTTTTGTCAATTGAGGAATCTGGAGCTGAGATCTAGCCAAATCTCCTAACTTTGTTAAAAATTCTGTGGTATTATAATATCGAATGTCAGTCAATATCAAAGGAATTTTGAATGGGTCGAGTTCGACATCATCCATGAGAAATACACGAACAACCCTGGACTTTTCAAGATTTAAAATAGAGTTAAAATTTTGGATTTTGTATTCTAGCTCATGTCCACAGGACTTGAAAATAATTCCAGTAAGAAAAATTATAATACGTAGTGCTACCATGATTTCAAAATCCATTATAATTTCTGGTAAGAAAAGTGACTGGCGATTTCTAAAGTAGAATTTGTCAAATTGGAGAAATGGAGTTACATTTCAGTCTGATTGACACATATATGTCAAGTATCAAGCAAACAGAGCACTCAATCAAACCTGATGAGTTTGGAGCTCATATCATATTGAATGATTCGGTTTTGTTAAACGTAAACGTATGTATCAACAAAACATTCATAATTGAGAAAGCTAAAAGCTGTATGAACAAAAACAACTCGAAACCCCATCATATCCTGATAGCAGAAAAACTTCAAAGTATCGGAATGAATTTCCCAATTTACATAGTTGAATTTTATTCATTTTTACTCTTCAATTTGAAGAATATGTCAATTACAATATATTTTTGTACTGTAATTCATTGCACTTAAAGTAATTCGTTGAAGCAGATTTTCATAATAGCGTTGGACTGCAGTCTCGTTCACCCCATGAAATCCTGCGAAAGCATCAACGGTCGCATTCTTTTTGAACGCAAAGAATATAGACCCACCAAGGCTATTAATTTCAACGTTGAGCTCATTTTCAATAGGAAAATGAGCAAAGAATTTTACGATGACTAAATCGCCGTAAATATAAAAGTTTTGCATTATACTCGTCGTCCATTCAATTGAAAAAATAGAATTGGAGTCTCCATTCCTCTCAAATTTCCAATTTGTTGCATATTCTCCAAAATCCATCAGAATTTGTCCTTCGGATTGGTGGATTACAATATCTCCTGTATGATTTGAGTGAAGTATCTGAGTAAAGTAGCAGAACATTTTGCATAAATAAAGGATATGGCACAATGGGCACGGCGAAAATCCCCTTGTCAGAATGGGTTAGTCTTGGATTTGTCATAGGCTTTGACCTCCTGAACAACTCTTGTGAATGTCCCAACACGATAGGTCCGGTGACCTACAGAGGGCGCCAAAGAATACACGTGTTTGCATGACAGGAGGGGACATTAACTCCGGGGACGACGTACCCCCTAATGTTAGTATGGTAAGTGTTATTACGCTCACTCGTACTCGGAGTGATATGTTGTGCCCTTTGGATACTATTTCATAATAATGACGATTTGACGAGACTATATTATGAAATATTCTACTGAAAATAATGCAAAACCTGAGAGCTGTAGTGGAAGTGGAAATGACTCACTGTAAACACTTCAAATATGCACCGCTCACAGGACCCAACTTGAGTGTTTTTAAACCTAAATTATTGTCTGCTCTGCAGTATGCAGTGTCTGAGGCAACGTTGTTTTTATTATTACAGGTAATTTCAGAAGTTTGTGTTCGAAACAATTGCATGCTGGATTAATGCAAGACGGTTCCGTAGTTGATAATTCCTACGAGAACTAGTTTCGTACGGCGCAAGAAAGTTCGCATGAAATTAAAGTTTGGCTCATGAAATATTTGGTCAGTTTCGTGCCTACTTTAGTGAAAAATGCATGTGTTAGGCATGGGCACAAAGTAATATTAATATATTTAAGAAAACTAATCAATTGTATCACGTGTCTATTAATTGGAAAAGCTCATAGTTTTACCATATTATGTTTCTACGTTCTACGTCTGACTGTTAACTGTGAATACAGCTCGTCCGACTGTTAATTTAACGTACACATTAAGATTTAGGCAAGATTTAAAATGTCAGAAGTAGAGTATGCAGAATTCAATAGTTTTCAACAGATTTTTTCAAATATAAAGTAATGCGTCATGGAAATGATTAACTATTGATTTTAGCACAGAAAAGAGCTTTGCATGAGAATTAGTTTGAAATATTCAAATGTTTCACTCCACCTACTTCCCCATGTATGGTCACAGTATCACGAAACAACCGCGGAATTGAACATTCTATACATAAAACGTGATTTTCAAATGTTCATAGTCGACGCTGTGCAGACTGGTTGAATTTATAATAACAAAGTACAATCTTCATTTTCCCCTTTCCGAAAAGTTCATGTGTACATATATGAAATCATTAATAAGTCATATCGAATCGCTATGAATTATTAATGGCAGCATGTACGTATTTTTGTATAACGTATTACTCAAGGTTGACTAAGAAGGTAAACTATGTCAATGTTCAGTTGGTTCAGTAAACGGACCATACTTTTCGGGTACATTGGGTCATTCAAATAATTAGTCGTTATAAAATCCTACATTGTGATTTTTGTCAAAGGGAAATTCTAACCCGTAGTACGTCATATCACGTCACAGTCAATGTAATCTGAAAATCGGAAATAGCTACCGGATCCATGGTGATACGCGTTTCTCACAATACATTAAGCAGCACGAGGAATGGCCTACTACGGGTTAGGTTTCACGTTGACTAAAAATGTTTTCAGACTCATCATTTGGATGACCCAACGTACCCAAAAAGTTTGGTTGGGTTGCGGAATCCACTAAACAGCCAAATAGTTTACCTTGTAAGATCTAGGAGTTCTACAAAGTACAAATTTGATTCAAATGAGAATACCTAGACACGAACTACTACTATCGAGAACAAATATTACACGAAACCATCACTTGTTGCGGTAAGAACGCTCCCATGTCAATACATTGCGCCGGGTTAGATAGAGAGATAGTGCGCAGCGGTGTGGGTTTCCGTGTAACTATTCTCCCAACGGCAAAACTCCCGAACATAACGAGATGGCATTGGCGAGTGGCGAGAGGTTGGACTACACGGGTGCAATGATGCAACTGGTGTCACGACTGGACCCGAGTTAGCATTAGAAAGTAAATTATTTTTGTTGTAATTGCGGTGTTAGCGTTTTTAACGAAAATCGTCGGGTTTACTAGTCTTTATTATAATTTCAGAAATGTCATACATATGTCAGCCTATTCTGAATTTTATATTACAGACTTTCATTAGACCCGACTACTGTATTTTTTCAGACACGCTATTTTTTGAAGCTCTAGCTCTGAGTACCATGAAGACACTTCAGTCATTCTCTGGATTTGTTACTCCACACAGGTTAGACATCACTTGCTGGAAATAATGTACAAAAAAGTTGTACTCGTTCTAATCATCACCATCGTACAGGTCAATTCATCAATAACGTCGCAGAATTCTTTAATCAATGAGATTCAAGATATTGAATTGACACCACTGTTAAGTTTCTTCAAGAATTGCCGAATTCATTTACTATTCTTCAGCACTGCAGAATCGGAAATGGTACAGATATCTCAAACGGATACTCCGACATACGTTTCTTCTAAATTTTCGAAGATTTTCAAAGGTTGGGATATACATGCAAAACATAACAAGTTTCTGTTTCAAGCGGTAAACATGTTGAAACACACGTCAAAATGCTTCATACATATGTTAATCTTCCCTCAACTGACGTCAAGAAGTTCAGAGAACATTGCAGCATTCTGGATGATGCGAACCTATTATCCTTACTCAAATCGCAATATTGGTCTCAAGACGTTAATATTCACTTCTGAGAATACACCAGCCAACCCACAAGAAAAAAGTTTTGTGAAGTCATTGCAATCAATTTGGCCTAATATGTACCACGATGAAGTCTACATACTACCTTGGCAGACCAAAGAAATCCTGTTCTACAAGATATGTTACACAAAATATGATGGTGAAGCATTTGGTCCCCATTGTGTAAAACGTTTTCATTTCCGCTCTTTATCGGAGATTGGTAATACAATGATTCAAAGTGAACTTTATATTCGTGAATGTTTCCAAGGAGAGAGAGTAAGTGTATTTAGTCCGGTTCGCCCCCAAGAAGAATGGAACAGAAATTTCAACGGAGAACCAATTGATAATAAGGAAATACGAAAACAAAGTGAAAATATGGTGTTACGAGATAAAACCCCCTTTGAATTCCTGATAAGTTCAATTCTATTCCAGAATTATCCAAATATAACAATCTTCGTCAGAAACGAATGGAATCGGCAAGCGTACACTGTCATGAAATTAACAAATGATCCCATGGTTGATGGTACCGCAATTCTCCTGGGACACACAACCCATAATTTTGTAACCTGTTCTGGATGGGAGACAAGACTTTCATTTATTGGGTATTTGGCTCCATTTCAAAAAAATGCATGGATACTGGGCTTATCATCGTTTGCAGGTGCAATAATATGCTTCAACATTATGTGGATTAACATTCGGAAAAAGGGAAGCTTCTTATTGTTCGTGTGGTCATATCTATTAGAGAATGGATTTTACATGAATCCTAAGTTGACTCGACTATTAACTTTTAAAATGGGAGTTGGGGGAATTTTATTAATGGGGATTGTGTTATCAAATGCTTACAAATCAATAGCCGTCACAGATCTTAAAGCGCCAAAAAGTTCAAGCAAATTCGACCGTGTGGACAAAATTTTGTCAGAAAATTACAAAATCTACACACCAACGATACACTATCAAATAAGAAGACTCGAAGACTTCAGAAAACGGTATTTAAATGGAAATCCTGGGAAGTTCTACGTTCCTACGTTTAATGAGAACAATTTTTTATATTCAATTCAATCCAAAATGTACAAGTTTTCAGATGTTATCCTTCACATTATACAAAATATTGCTACATACAATGGGACTGAGTTTCGTACTATCCAAGAAATTGTGCGCAACTTCCGACTTCCTCCCGGATATCCTAATGCTGGTTCAATTGAAACATCTTTGTCTGAATGCAATCAAACGGCGTACTTTGATTCTACTTACAACATTAAGAACTTCTTTCAAGAGGGCAACTGGACCAAACGTCCGAAAAATTTGTTTTACGGAGGCAGAGAACTTATATACCCAATTCCAGTATACTGGCATTTTGAAAATACGTTTCTACAGGAGGAGTACTTGACCAATATATTCGCTAGAATCATTCGTACAGGGATATTTCATATATGGGATCAATTCTATTCGAGAACAAACGACACGAATTACAGAGATTTGACTCAAGTATCTCCGGAACCTAAACCATTGAAAATGAACTCTAATTTATTGGCGGTTTTCTTAATCTATGGCATGTGTGTCTGCCTTTGCTTGCTTCAAATGTTGTTAGAGACACACAAGCATCTGGGTGTTGGGTGTATTATCACGCACATGGTTCGCCGTTAAACAGTGCGCAATATTACTTTGGTATAAGTACATGTACATAGTACAGATTGTACACAACATTCAAACCACACTTTATGGAATTTAACATCTCATTGCAATTGTGACTGGCGCAATTGTGTTAGTTTATAATTTATGCTACTCATTCTTGCTGCATTTTTTAGAAATTCAGACAGTGTGAATTATTTTGAAAGTTTTAGATCTGATAAAGTCGTTGTTCAGGTGTTAGATTTTAGATGTATGCAGTTAGATGGTAGACGTTAGACTTTATTATATTACTTTACATATTTGATGTTGCACATTGTCAGGGGAATGGCCTGAATTGAACAATAAATACATTTTTATTTTATAGTTCGTGTACAATTTTAGATGCTACAAATCAGATGATACGAAATCTGGTTAATTTTTATGGGAGCTCTACCATGATCGACTCTCTTCTAAATAAGTAAATTACAATTATAAGTTTCAATCGCATATACACAAGAAATTATACCGATACAAAACAAAATCTGGGTTCTGCTCCATCTTGGTAGTAGCAAACGAAGCTGGTTTTAAGTCACGATTCTTAGATTTCAATACAACATTGGATTATGTTTACAAAAAAGTAAGTTTTCAATACTGGTACATTATGTTCTAATTTCTAACTACTGTGTCTTTCTACTAACGGCTACAAAATACACCACCAATGGTAATTAATATGTTTTGTTATAAGCATAATTGCACGATCGACTCGTTAAGTTTATTTCGTAATTAAAGAAAGAGTCAATGTTCCATTGACGAGCCAGTCTACCGCAGTACCCTTTGTTCCATTATCCATGAAATACATGTCGCTGACGTAACATTTGACCGGAGCTAATGCTTTTAAGATTACTTGATTCAATTTTCCCTTCCTGCCGGTTTGACAATTTGATAGTTTCAACCGATGTTTTAGTCGGACTGAAGAATGGTAGACGTTTGCCATGAAGTAAGCACCGAATAATAAAATTAATAAACCGATAGGGAGTGCGAATACGCACATGAGATGGAATGTAGTGCTTGTATAACTTTTCATCTGAACTATAACAAAAATAGAAACCATGGTTGCGTTTCCGCAAACAAGTTTGATTAATGGAGTGTAGAAACGAGAATATGATTTTTTATGGAGAATGTTGAGAAGTTGTATTGATCGATAAGCTTTCATGGTTTCGTCCAATCCGCCGTCCTCCATTATCCACTCGTAGCTGGAATTAGATAAGGATTATATTGCATAGTCGAGCTCACTGATTTGTTTTATAAAGCTTTTTGAGCAACTCACTTGAGCCAAAAGTTGACACACGTCAAGTACTCAAAGAACACTAGATTAAGTGTCACACATGTTTGCACCCAGACAAACATAGCAATTGATTCAAACATCCGGAAGATTGCAAGTGTTGAGTAAATAAAAGAAGGGTTTTCTGGGAATATCAGGAAAGTCATCGAGAATACTCCAACGTAACTGAGAGAACATACAGCATAGAGCTGGAGACATTTTTCTCGAAAAATTGGTTTCAAGTGCTCTCGTCCAAAATTTCTGATACCTACAAATGGAAAAGTATGAAGTTAGTGAACGAGAAATTCCTCATATCGTTAGACAATAAACTAGTAGGCAGCAGTTTATTCATATTTATAAATCTGCTAAGAAGTAACAGGTTTATTCATATTTATAAACAAAAAATGACTTACCATACATCCTGTTGAAAGTTGTGGTCAGTTGCTGGAGGTGTAAGACGTCATCCATGTAAAGTGAGTTACTGATCACAGTAGCCAATCCAGACACGCGGCAAATCAATAACAGGGAATGGACTATGAGCTCATCTAAATTCCATGACGTATTGAAGTGTGCATAAGAAACGGGTATGCGAAGTAAAATAAAACCTAGGTATGCGCATCCAATAAGTGTGACAACTGGTGACACACAGTGCTTCCATTTCCAATTTTTTGGGATGGCTCGACCTTCAACTGAGTCCCAATATTTTGGTACGAGACCCAATTTGTAAGTTTGTCGCACGATACAATTGATGAGTTCGGCTTCGACTTTTGTTAACATTCTGGCACCTTGAACCAGAAAATTAGAAAAGAAATTATGTGAAACGTGTTTTGGTTAGCAGGTACTTTTGCGGAGACAATCGACGAAATACTGACGCTCTTGCGTTAATCCGTTGTTGTTGAAATGGAATGACGGAGAATGGTAAATGAGTTCATTTTCAGACAGGTCCGAATGTAGAAATCATAATTATTTGCTCGCGAGTATTCTAGGTTAGTCTCAACGTCAATGATATTGGATGACACGTATATAATTTAATAGAAATGTTCGGGGCGCATTAGTGCTGTTGTCATTCGGATACTTCGTATTGAATTTCGTACGCGGTCTGAATGTCAAATATACACGTATGGTTATATCGAAAATCTCGTTTCGGGGATACAACAACAGAAATTATTCAAGTCACATTGCAATATCTTTACTAGCTTTTTGCTTAGCAAGCTTAAATAGGCGTGTCGTGAGATTATTTATTTATCACTATGGTCGGGCTACGGTGTTTGTCCTTGAATCCCTTAATTGCGTAACTCGTCTCAACTGCTCGAAGCAATTGTTTTTTTTTGCTACATTGGAGAACCGATGCGATGTCTTGAATTAAATTAATAAACTTCAAGTATATGACGGTGCGGTGGTTCGTTAGCGGACATTCTAAAGAAATTCTTAATAATGAAGGACGAATTCCTACTAAATCGAAACTCCTCCGTATTGTTATACTTCAACACGTATTCATTTAAGAGAGACGAGACATTAGCAACTAGGGTTTTCAATTTAATCTTGTTTGAGCATTTTGAATACGCTTGTACTGATGCGTGCTATGCTGGTATGGTGACGATTAAGTTCAAAGTAACCGATGAACATTCTCTGCATTGTTTTCGAGTATACTCATTCAAATTTCAACGAAACATAAATACTTGATTGCATAATTTGAATTTCATTCATTTTTTAGGATTCAATTTGAAGAACATGATAATTACATTTGCGCACTGTAATTCCGATAGTGAATAGGTTGCACTTATAGGCATTCGTTGAATCCCATTATCTTAGCGTTGGACCGCAGTCGCCTTCACCCCATGGAATTCTGGGAAAAGTGTCAACGGTCGCATTCTTTCTGAACGTAAGGAATACAGATCCTCCAATATTAAAACCGAGTTCCAGTTGGAGCTCATTCTCAATAGGAAAATGAGCAGAGAATTTTGCGATGAGTAAATCTCCATAAATATAAAAGTTTTGCATTATGCTCGTTGTCCACTCAATTGAAAAAACGGAATTGGAGTCTCCCTTCCGTACCATTTTCCCATTTGTCGCATATTCTCCGAAATCCATGAGAATTTGTCCTTCTGATTGGTGGATGACGATATTTCCCGTGTCAGCATTTCCGTACAGTCCAACTATGTCTGGTTCAGCCAACCGTCTCAGTGACTGACTCGGCTCCATTAAAACCGCAGAACCTCCTGATAAGAATTGATGCATCCAAGTGTGATCTAACTCGTTAGGAAAATTTTCAGCTGCAATAGATGGCGGTGGTGACTTTGGGATCTTGGATGTCTCACTCGCAATATCAACATCATCTGCAATATATCAATAAACTAATGTTGGCTAATTCGATATATATTTGTATCGAAATACTCCATAAGCACTAGAATTCACTGACCTTTTCTGAGAATCTTGTAAATCTGCCCCTGAAGCATTTCCTGTGTGTATCCTGTCTCCATCCCTGTGGGTCCTGGACCATTTGAAGCAGTAAAGATCCCAATGTTCAGATCAGGAAAGAAGGAGAATTGACTGTTGTAAGGAGGATTGAATCCACCGTGGTCAATCTTAGAATAACCTGAAGAAGTATATTAGCAACTATTTGTAATGTGTATGATTAAAGTAGCAGATCATTTTGTATAAAAAAAATGTGCCTACCATCGTGAAGACTGAGCCTATATCCAAGACCATAACCATACATCCCATCCACACTATCATTGTCTCCTTTTCTTCCCATGGGTTGTGACAAATGTGGATTTGAACCTGTATAGAGCCAATACATCACTTCCTGCAGAAAGAAATTAAGACACTCAAGTAAACGTTTTCTAAAAAGTATTAATAAGTTTTCAAAATATCAAATTTTGAACTTACCTCAGGAATGACTTGACGATCACCAACCTTTCCTTTGTTCAAATGGAAATTGATGTATTTGACCATGTCTTCCTGTGTTACCATTATAGCACCAGCTGTGATCACAGCAGAAACTCTCTTCAACATTTTGTTGTCAAATTGTCGAATGACACCAAGTCGTTTGTAATATGCCTTCGCAATGTTTGGTAGTGTTTCGTAGCGTCCTTCAGTGTCAAAGAAAGTAGAATCGTTCATTCCCAATTCTTTCATAAAATTTATCACGATTTCTTCAACGGTTGAGTTGGAAAGGTGGGCAACAATTTCTCCTGCCAAACCGTAGAGGGCGTTGCTGTACTCAAATCCATTTCGAAGAGAACATGTTTCGTTGTAATATCGAAGACGACTGTGGAAGTAAAGTTTGTTTTTAATTTATATAAAAGACGTTTTTTTTAAATAATCATTGCATATTTATGTGACAACTCACTAGTAAAAGTCTTCTTTAGACGGATTAGATGCGAATATTTCTGCAAGTCCGCCAGAACTTTGAATGCACACTCGCATTGCAAAAATATCTCGGAAAGTTACAAATTCGGTTCGAAATCTGAAAACAAGCATGGTTGATTTTATTCCCATAATGTATTAAAATCGGACGATTGTATGGTACAAAAGTGTTAATCCTACCTGTCACTCAAAACGAAATCAAACGTCGGGACCAATTTCTTGATAGGTGTATCTAAGACAGATTCCCCAAGTTCTGGAAATTTCTCTTGTAGAATTTTAATGATCAAGGCTGCTGAGAATCCCTGAAATTTTTTAATTTCAAAATTAGATGTGTATAGATATCCTCGCATTGAAATTTATATATTTACCTTGTAATTTAAATATCAATTTACCTTAGAATTGGAACCGATCGGAAACAAAGTTTTATTATTCGCCTCAAGCTGCAACTCTCGATCTCTGAGACCAAAGCCTTCAGCAATTACCAAATCCCCTGTCACATTATTGTTGTGGACAACGGTTAGACCGAATCCAGGGATTTGGTTCAGAATTCTAAAGGTCCTGGCCAAAGTTAGGATCTGAGCAATTTTGTCTGGATTGGTGACAGTTGTAGTGGTTGGGGCAGATTGGGAAGGAGTACTTCCCCAGCAGAGTAGAATCAAGGCTAAATAGTAGTAGAGCTTCATTGTTGAAATTGAATTCGAAAGTTTTGACTTTTATATTGTTGAAGAAGTTTGTACGAGCGAGTCGACTGAGCCAAGTTGAGGAACTGATACTCCTTACCCTATTTCTGCTCTCTTTTATACTCAAATTCGGATTGACGTAGTTTGGACATCCGTTCATGGTCCGATATTTAGTCATCTCAGAATTCAATTAATCAAGACCGTCACAACATGGTTTTGCTACAAGAGTTGAGCCTAAGCATGAGTCAGTTGCTTATTTTCAGTCAGCCGATCATTATTGTTCTATCAACCCAAGCCATAGTCACCAACACTAAATTTCAAGAGTTTTATGAATGAAAATTTACAAGGGAAACTCCTCAGCAGTTTTGGAGTCTATTCTCAAGTGATGATTAACTTGTCATACCAATTTACCCTGTAATTAAGCCGGTGGTGTATAATATTGTTCCCTCGTTGAATAGTTAATAGAGTAACACTGGTGTCTACTCTATACTTAGTTTTTGAGTGAGTATGGTAAGTGTTACATTCACTCGTACTCGGAGTGATAGATTGTGCCCTTTGGATACTATTTCATAATGCTGACGATGGAAACAGCAATATATTATGAAATATTCTACTGAAAATAATGCAAAACCTGAGAGTTGAAGTGGAAGTGGAGATGACTCACTCTCAAATTGTAAACACTTCAATTTTTCACTCCTCACAAGACTCAACTCGAGTGTTCATATTTATTAGTCTGTTCTGCATTA
>JAQGCB010001397.1:0-14653 GCA_034698835.1 Protaphorura tricampata
TGTTTGTTTCTTAATATTTATACTCCAGAGGTAAATTTCGCAGAATTTTTGGCAATTTTTGTTGCAGGAAGTGAGTTAATCTTATTTACTTTTGACAGCTTCCTGATAATCTTACAGTAACGCAACTCTTACCAGTCATCGTTTACTTTCACGGAGGGGCTTATGCAATAGGAGGTAGTCACGAAATTGGGCCAGCTTATTTACTAGATCACGACATTGTTCTAGTCACTGTGAATTATCGGCTTGGGGTACTCGGTATGTAGCGTGATTGTTCATTTGGCCAAATAATTGGTAGTGACACTCTGGTACACAGTGCATAGTATTCATTGTAGTATTTTATTATGAACTAGGATTTTTGAGTACTCAAGACGAAGCAAGTCCAGGAAACTTCGGTCTAAAGGATCAAGCCTTAGCTTTAGAGTGGATTAATAAGAATATTGGCGCCTTTGGAGGGAATAACTCATTGGTCACCTTATTTGGCTCAAGCGCCGGGGCTGCATCAGTCCACCTTCATATGTTGTCCAACAAAACTAGAAATTACTTCTCAGCTGGAATATCATCCAGTGGAAATGCTTATAATCCTTGGGCCATGCAATCCGCTGAAGAGGCCAATTACATGAATACAAAATTGGCCAAATTGACAAAGTGCCCTTTAGCGGACTCAAAAGCCTTTGTGAATTGCTTACGGAAAATGAATGTTTACAAACTGGTTGGGAAGCAGGGTCTACTTTACGTGAGTGTACTACTTTTAATTAATACAAAAAAATTTAAGTGAAAAATGTATTCATTTTATTGACATTTATATAATTTAGGACTGGTATTCCCTCCCAGCAGTTCTTTTCGGCCCAGTTGTGGAACCACCCGTACCTGATGCTTTTCTGTCGGAATCTCCAAGGGAAATTTACAAGCGAAATGCGACTGCGAACTATCCATGGATCTCAACTCTTATGGAACACGAATGCGAGGGAATTATCATGAGTTCGTGTGCACATTAAAATTTAGCACCATTTCTATGTCAATATTCTTACCGATAAAGTTATTTTGGATATTTGAAAAACAGTTCTCGACGCATTCGGGCAGATGAATCGAGTTATGAAGCGATGGACCAACATGTCAACTCTTATACTAGATTTCAAGAACAAAGAGACCGATGACCGAGCGGACGAAATTGCAACAAATGTTACAAAATATTATTTTGGGGAGGGAGAACCAAAACCAGCTTCAAGTCAAATGGTTGGACAGGTAAGGTGTTAGCATTAGAACAAATCTGTAGTATTGTTCGTCTGAATGAACCTTTAAATGAACTTGCAAATCAGCCAATTGCTTTTTCAATTAAAAACTTTCAGGTATGGTCTGACCGATATTTTAATTTCCCGACCCATGAGGCTGTGACTGCCCATGCAAAAATTGCCCCTGTGTACACTGGTGTATTTGGATACAGAGGCAAGCCGTCAGTGGCAGGATATTTTTATTTAGATCGCAAAAAATGGGGTAAGACACAATGAGTTGGCGGCGGCGTCCATTGTGCTCATTTTCCAATAAGTTGATTTCCTAATTATTTTATGTGTATTGTGTATAACATAGGAACTGCTCACGGCGAAGACGAGTTCTACTATTTCAATAGAAGCATTAATTTCAAGGCGTTCAAAAGAACGGATCCAGACTACGCCATTGTCAAATTCATGACGAGTGCGATCACAAATTTTGCTAAAACAAGGTTAGTCATTGGTTCTATGAGTTAATTTTAATTTAAATTGTGAAATTTCTCTGATCCCCCAACTCCCCGAGTCAGGTAACAAATATTTCATTAAGGAGCCAAACTGGTTTAGAGTAGTAAGGAAATATTTCAAAACAGATAACACACATGTGTACTTTTCTGGAGTTTTCTGCACGTAAGGCAGTGCATGGTTGGAATGATAATTTCCAAACATTTTTTCTCCTGTCGGCGTCAGACAAGTCGTAATTGTGTTCATGATATTTGGGGAAAGCTTTCTACTTTTATTTTTATGCCGTCTGGATTCTACACCCTTGAGGTTGATTCCTTATTTACTACCGCAGTCGTTAAATCTGTTAACTTCTACACAGAGAGCCTTTCTACATGGATGAGACCGGAAGTCCAATCCGAGTTTGGGAACCAGTCCAACTCCAAAGTGATAAACCCATACGCTCCTTGTACATTAACAATGAAATCAAAATGATTGACGAGCGTCACCAAAATAAATTCGGGTTTTGGGAGTCTCTCAAATTAAAGTAGTAGAAAGAAATAGCATTCGAAATTAAAACTCCTTTGTTCAAATTGTTAAAATCGTTATGTCGTTGACTTTTGTATTTATCATTAACAATAATAATTTTTTGTACACATTTTGTTCTTTCTGTAATTTATTGGATTTCATCGCATTTGGATTTTTAACAAAAACATTTAATCCTAGCATAATCAATTTTCAGGTACTGTACTGGTCTAATTTTGACAAAAAGTGCCTATTTATTTCATGGCAATTATCCTGGCGTCAGATTTAGGTCTATAGTTTTTAATAATTTTTAAAATAAGCTGTATTAAGAGCGCTGGGTTCGTAACAGATAGGTCATTCTCTTTAATTCCAACAATTTGTCACATTTTATTTTAACTTTAAAAACATATTTACACTCATTTTTGCATTTTCATTGCTCTGTTCTGATTCTGGAATATGTACATAACTTCAAACAACAATGCATACCAACAAACTAAAAATATCTTACTAAGCAGTCGATATTTTGATGACTAGACTACACAATTAGTGAAAATTATAACTCCATAATCCATAACCACTAACCTTCGCTATTTGCCTGGTAATTATGAGTAAATTAACCATTAATTATAAATTAGGTCAACGACTGAATAACTAATTACTAATAGTTTAACAGCTGTGAAGAAGGTCAACTCAAAATCGATATGTTGTAAGCCGATAATTGATGCTTCAATTTAAAGAAACGAGATGACTTTGCAAAACTTTACAAAGCCAGCGCCAGCGCTCGCTCGTTTAATTGTCTGAAAATTTTGAATTTTGTCGTTGCATGGAAACAATGAAAATACGTTAATTTTAGTAAGAGCGAAGTGAAGTCGACTAGCGTGAGCATGACCTCTGCAGCGCAGCGCACTAATAATCTACTAAGAAAAAGCGCGAGCGCAAAAAGTTAAAAGAAGGTACCGAAAGTCTATGCATGTACCGGGTATTTTTCAAAGCCGCTTTCTTAGATTTTCGATATTTTAGATTGTTGCCTAAAAATAGTTACTCAGAAGTAATGGTCAAATAGTTGCCCTCTAAACTCATTATGGCTTAATTCACAGCTAATCTTTAACACTTAAAACAAATCAAATTGTATTACGACACAACAAAATGCAAGCTAAGGAAAGACACAAAACTCAGAGCCAGTGACATCTGGATACACCTTGGAGCGTCATTCTTCTTTTCATCTGCTTTCTGTGCTCCTGACTTGTCTTTGCCCTTTGTGTTGTCTTCTGAGCTATCACTAGGATTATTGTCGTTGTGATCAATTTCATTAGTCTTATCCAAATTGAAGGGAGTCATGATCAAAGTTCCGTTATTAATTCTTCGGCCAATAAGAGCTTGCGTCGGTCTGTAATTGTCCACTAATGGATGTCCATGCACATCCTGGACTCTTCGGAAGGCTTCGAGCTAAACAAATTAATTTAAAAGACGTTAATTGACATTTGCCGTAGGGGGGCATCGCTGTACCACGCTACAACGAAATCGCAGATGTAAACAGCTGCGACGCACTTGCTCAAGTACAACAATTCAAGTTGCAATTTATTCTCATAATATAATCATCCGATGGAATCAGAATGCTTACTTGTCTTTTGGAAATTGGAATTGGCCGTCGGAAAACAGTCCAAATAACTTTCTCTCCACAAGAGGGCGTCGTGAGTGAACCCTTATACCGGTACACTTCCATAATTTCTGGGAAAAGTGCGCTGAAGTTTAAATTCCCTGTTCCGGCTTGAAGAGGATCTGGGTGATATTTTGTTACAGGGCCCAAAGCATCGATGATTGGAGTCAAAACAGGGTTATCAGTCGGTGCAAACTGTAACAAACAAACAAAGACAATAGAATTACAATAATTTTAACAATGAACGCTTGTGTTTACTTGAGCGTGGGAATTTCCTTGGGAATGTTTTTACCAAACTGTCAAGGCATTTATTACTATGCCCAGCGGTTTGTATGAATGTTAGACAATTTATTTAAAAAAAGTCAATACCTTGAAAAAGACACCAAACACAGCCAAAGAGTTTGGATTATTTTGGTCTGATACTGCCTCCAGAATGTTATCATACTTAGACGCATAGTGAACCAAATGCACCTCCATTGGGTAACTGCTCGAATGGAATGTTAAGGTTCTCAATTAAAATCTTGACTTAAAAGTTCACTATAATTTCTATTTCTTGTCTAATGCAAACCTCGTTCCACCAATCGTGTGCTCAGAACCAACATGGTCTCTTGACCCCCAATGAAAATGAATTTGAGAAAATGTGAAAGCTCCTGGAAGTCCAGATGCAGTTACGAGCATCGTCGATGTTGTTTCTTCATTGAGTTGTACTTGAACTGTTCAAGATAACAAGAATTTAAATGTTGCTTTTGATAATTTTGGATAATGATGATACGTGCACATTAATTGTGCCAATTAATTGCTTACTAGTATGTCCGTTGTTCTTAATGAGGAATTCTGGATGAGATATCGTGTAATCCTTGTTGATGCTTATACTGTTGAGTTGTTTCAATTCATTCGTTAATGCTGGGACAATATCGACGGGGGATTGAGAATGACCAGTTTCGCATAACCCTGCCCATTTCACTGGAGCTAATAAAGAAAATGTACAAATAATCCGATTAGTCAAATATTTTGCCAAATGGTAAAATGTTACAGCCTCAAATGCAATCCAGTTATACGATTGTAGGCTAGTCCAAATACTTTTTCCTTCTCGTAGCTCGATAAGTTTACACCTTCCAGGTGTGAACGAAAAATTTCACAACGCATTTGATTAAAAATGGCTGTAACTGCAATATGTTTGTAGACTTACCGCATTTTTCTTCTTTGTAACACCAAGGGTGGTCTGTGAATTAAAGATAATATGTACAAATTAATCTTTTGTGATTCCGAGGAAATTAATTTAAGTACTTTTCATATATCGATGCTCATTTCTTGTCATATTTTATGTTATTTTGAACAACTAATGACGCATCATTAAATAAGCGGATTCTCCACTCAATTTTTGGACGATCGAAAGTAAAAATTGCCAAAGTGGTCATGGACAGTTTTGCTAAACGACAAAATTATGCTAGTGTTCTGCTTTTCTAATGTATACAAATCGGAGAATTAGTATAACGACAGGATAGGTTGCCAGTTGCCGCACACCCATTATAGTATTTATGGGTTACGAATTCGTCAATTCTGAAAACCACAAATAGGTAGTCGATATAATTTTAGCAGCTGGCGGTTAACTGCGGAACGAAAGTAATTTCTTCGTGGTCAACAAAGCACAATATTGTTTGCGTTATTACGTATTGTTTTCAAAAACACTTGGGTTTTTCCTGACAAAGAAATTCATATTCCTGGAGCTCCCTGGAAAATAGAAAATACAATGACAACAACATAACCATGAACTTCCTTATGCGTTTTCACTCAGAGCTCATCAATATTCTAGGAATGGGTCGTCCATTAATACTAAAGAATGCGAACAGAAGATAGAAGATTTTTTAAAAAGAAATTCGAATTACAATGTGGAGCAGTCAAGCATTATTTAAAAAATACTCTCGTTAATGGAGAATCGACAAAAGACACGGTCAGACATTGTATTTTTATGGGGAATATGTTGGTTGGCTTTTAGAATGGCGTGCGGAACATAATTGTCTGGAAATTATATTCAGCATTTGTTATATGAAAAGAAGGTAGAAATAAATGTGTCACTAGTTTTTAAATATCGGGTTGTTTTCTATTAAAACATTCGGTAGAAAGTTAAAATCATGCATGCATCATCACAATTTTTCCCAGCCATTATTAGGTAAGTCTTAACTGGAACTGAATTGACTATAATAAAAATGAATAATTATTTTAATCATAGCCTTGATGTTAGAATTTGTTAGCCCTTTAAAAAATAAAACAACCTTCATGTTTCTATTCTGAACAATTTATTGTTCCACTCCATTCGCATTCTTAACTAGGAATGCATTGTGCTCTGATTAATACCATGACTGACTGACTGACTGCGTTTCTTTCAAATTCAAATCAATTAGTACACAAATGGAATAACATGAATAAGAAAAGTGCCTTAATTATGATGCATAGGCTTGGCTTCATTTAAAAACTATTCAGGATGGCCAGACCCTGTTCCATTTTAAAAGAGCTCGAGAGCATCGAGCAGGCGGGCAGCCATTCTCCTTGATCTGTCTGAACAAATAATTGTGCAAAGTCATGTTGAGTTGGAATTTTCGATCGGTCAAGGATAATTTAATTGAACTTTGATTTTATATGAGTCTTAAATATCTCATCCGTCATCTGTACGTGAAATATTTTCCAAATTGTAATAGATGAATAAATAACCACGCAGTTCCCAAATATTTTTCAAAACTATTCCCAAGGTTTGCCAGTCGGAAAGTAAGGCCCCTGTGTTTTAAACCTGATGACATAAGACTAGACTCAATACCCTCCTGGTACGACCAACCATTATGAATCTCATTATTTTCCAAATAAATTCAAGTAATTATGTAACTTGTGCAAATTAGCAATTTTACAGGGTCAGGTGAACTATGAATAGACTGATTTAATTCAATAGGCCAAAGCTAGACTGGGCTAATCCGGTCCAGGACAAATAAGTAATATCTAATTGCATTACAACTGTACCAGGGATCCGGCACGATGACAAAGCTACGCAATACGTCACACTAAAAGAGCAACCCCAATTGTATTGTAATTTTCAAATGGTTATTAACATTTAACAAGACAAGACAATAGAAAAGAAGAGTTAAAATCCTAAACAGATTTCCCGTCCAGATTATTAGAATTATCATGCCAGCGTCATAGTCAGACTGAATAAAGATAGTTAATTAGTTCCTCATGCTCCACACATGCAAAAATTCAACTGCAATCGCTAACTTTGCTTTTTAGTAAATATAGTGATTAGTGATCCCACATCCACACAGAATCAGTACAGGGTGGTTAATGCTAAGTTCTTCACATATTGCTAATTATACGCCAATCTAACATTAAAGATTTAAAAAAAGGCAGAAGAAAATCACAAGAAGCATTTGTCCAAATGGATGGGCGCAGGTATTATGGACCACCTCGTACAAATCTACTAAATAAACTTTGTTTTGTTATTTTAACAGCATGTGCCTTCTCTTCCACAGGAATTTGCATTCCATTGTCAATTTCGGATTGAACCAGTAATTATGCAAATAAACAAACCTAATTAGAACACATTACTCTCACCACGTACGTACGTACTTGCTTAGTTTTTCTTTTGTTCTGTAGTACGAGAGTACAACTGGGTAAGTACGTTTCGTTTAAATCTCAAAGTTCAAACTACCTCATCATTTAAAATATTAATGAATACATTTCCATTATGCATTAAGGTAATTACTAGAAGATTCACAATTCGTGTGCGAAGGTCCACCCACACAGTACTATGTATTAGTATTGAAAATGCTACAGTCGAAAGTCGATATTAAATTGATGGACAGGTGAGGTTGCGTCTAGCAGAGGATTTGCAATTTATTTCTATTACGCTAGACAGTTTTTATAATGAAATGATTTGTGGTATTCTAGATTCCGCACGATTATGAAGCAGAACTAATTCAATAACTCGCTAATTACACATTTATTTAGTCACTGAAGAATTGGCTAATCTAATTATGTGCTTCGGTTCCGCTCCGCTCTGCTTGTAAATTACCTTTACAATGTAAAGAATGTTTATTACCGGGGAATGTGCCGTGCCTGCCAGGGTGTGTGTGTTTTTAATTAGTTGTTAATTAGTCTGACCAAGATTGCTCGGATTAATAATGAACTTTAAATGAAAGCATCTTCTTTTTATCCTACCAAACGCCAGATAATTCCGTGTTGTAAAAATTGCAGCGGCTGGAGTAGAAACTGAAAACTCCACAAAAATGTCAATAGTTGATTACAGAGACTTAAAAAATAAATTCATCTGTCAACTAAAAGTGTAATCGTAAGTGGGATACTTCTCCTGAATGCTTAATCGCCCTGAACGTTGTATTTCGAGCTGAGCTGAGTTTTTACATGAAAGGTGATTTCTTTGTAACTAATGACATGTGGGACGGGTTTAAAATGCGTCTAATCTAATGCTCTCTAATCTTGCCAAGAAACAAGTGCTTTTTTTCTAATCTTGTTAACAACTTGGCGATGAATTCGAGCACAACTGATCTATTAAGTGCCACTGCTAACCCAAATAAGACAAGCCTTGGGGAATGACTACGACAAGACTGAATTCATTGCACCGTGTACGTACGGCTGTATTCGAGCAATAAAAACAATCAATTCGAGTTCAACACTGAAAATGCATCCGCCGAATTGTGTCAAAAAATGTTAGGAGTTGGGACTAATCTATTTTGGCTTTGTGGTGCAGGTTAAACTACCAAACAAAATTAGGCAATTGGATCAGCCATTACAAATATACGAAAAGACACTCCTTTAATATATTGACTAGTTTTCAAATTATTAAAAGAGGGGTGAAGATGAGCTTTACTCTTTGTTCTTAGATTTTTGAAGTCACATTCGTGAGAAACAAGAATTTGGCAGATAAGTACAGATCATACAAAAAAAACTACACCTGATTTAACTCTACAAACACCAGAAGAGTACAACTTGATCTCATCCAAAATATTTTCTTGTTATGGATTACTCGTTGTTTACAACAAGTTCTGGGAAATCTGACAAAAAAAAACAAAGCAGTTACTACCCAGAAATCTCCTGACTAAGTTTAACACACGTAATAAGTCTGATGACCGAGGGTCAGCAGTGTTAAATATTATGATTTCTTCTCTACCATTACGTCTTTGGCCATGCCTATCCTATTATGCAGAAATTCAAAGAAGATGAGACATGTAGCTATACACATTCTACTTCACATGAAAGCCTGTCATACTCATTCAGCGTCTTTTCAATGTAATGAATGAATCCAGAAATAGCCAGAATTCATGCGAAAATAAAATTAATTCGTACCAGTAATTATCAAAATATACGCAATTGCTGATGTGTCAGTATGAGGGAAATTCCAATGCCAGTTGGTTTGAACCGCGTAAACACTTGAAGTTTTATGACTTTCTCAGAGAAGTATTTCCAAAAATAGCTTGACAAGGCCACACTTAAAAAACAGGCCATGACAAAACGGTGTGATCACAATCAGAGCCAGATCAGATCCAGACAATCCGAATTCCTAAGAACTTTATCAGGAAATTTCCAGACTCAATGACATGGCTATTCTAGCCGGTATGGCGCCTAGCTATTAATATTTGTTTTATCAGGATATCCGCTTATAACTAATATTGATAATAGTTCCAAGTTCCTTATGCAAAAATTATACACTTGCAGATCACTAAATGAAATTGTGATTCTGACTTCATCATTCCATCCTCAGGCGTTTCCAATAAAATAAACAGGATTGACAGAGTGTTTCATCTGCATAGCATATGCATATGCATATGTATGTGGTTATTATTGCATCTGTGATTGCGATTCATTACATTTACATAGAAAGAAAGGAATGCAGTTTTTGTGACTTTTGTATTTAGCTACCGGTTATTTCTTACGTATTATAAAGTGGATGCATGGTGGCTCATTCAATAAGCAAAAAAAAATATCCTCGCACCTGGTTAACTTTGAGAAGGGTGAACAAATAAACAATTGTCGGGAATTTGTAAGTGTTAACGTGTGCAAGGGCTGGGCACTAGCTAATGGTTGGTTTCACTAACCCATTTTGTGTAGTCTGGCTGGATTCTGGATACTAGGCAGATCACACAGGAAATCCTACGTCATATGCATGCAGTGACCTATGAATTACTAAAACGGAATTCCGGGAATCGCGACAGGACTCCAAAATTGTGTTATGTTGGCCAGATGGATGAAAACACCATCAAAATGATTCCTTCATAATAATTATGATTCAGCTTTCTTGGTTAGACTAGTAGACAGGAATTAAGACGAAGACCTGAATTTTAACGTACAGAGTAAAAATCCTTAGATGAGTAAGTCAGTCGTGATGATGCCTTTCCAGATATGCACTCCAGACGTAAATAGTTCTTGACGATTATGCATGATGCTCTGGCACTCAAGACATTTCAGTCTCAATAATTTTGATTGTATTGTTTGTGGTCAATCAGAAATGCCGCGCGACTGCACTATTCGTTCAACATGATTGGAAAACAACAATGAAAACAGCACCTGCATTTTACTTTCATCCATAATATTGTAGTGGTAACTTGATCACTCTACTAGATTACATTCCAATGCAAATTTAGAATACGACAAAGTGGTAGCAATAAAAGTTTATGATGTAATCGTGTCCAGAAAAACTAGGGAAAAGTCAGAAAAAACTGGCACAGGTAACAAAAAAATCCATTTAGTGGAGTTCATTGCAATGCAAACGCAAACGCCATGCCATGACTTGACAAATTAATTCCAAATCTCCGACACGGATATCTATTTCTCATTTGTCATTTCACAACGGACGTATTTTGGGTGCTAAGCTATGACCGCACTAATTTGTTAATTGTATGCATTATTACTTGTACTGCATTTTGAACAAGCCTTCCATAATATAATTTGATATTTTTTACGTCCAAAATATGCAGAAACGTTTGTATAAATTGGACTTACCCTCATCGGCAGAAACAGTTGGACTTTTTGAAAAGTAAACGCAGCTCAAGAGTAGAAAAAATCTTGTCAGCATTTTGATTCAACTCAAAGTCCTGTCCAAGGGAAAAAACTGGTTGATAGTTTTGACTTCTGAAGTAAGAAGTACTTGTGGAACTAAGACTTGAATGTGGACAGCCTGGAAAACCAATCAATCAAATTTTCTATAGGTCTTTGTTCATTTGTTAAGTAGTTAATCGTAAAGGATTAACACAAGTGCACGCGATTAAGAGCACTTTTTTTATACTTAATTACACGGATCTCTTTCCCATGGAATCTTTAGTAGCTAGCTCCTGCACACTCGGATTTTTTTTAGAAGTCATGCACATAATACAAATATTCGAATTCTTTCATGTCTAAGTCTGAAGTGATACCGGGATGGCGTCATTTTCTTTGCCATTCAGTAGCACACTTACTAAATCAGATCTCTTTGCAAATGTGGTCTAATTTTTTCATCAAATTTAATTTATCAGTATATATCGAATGTTCAATAAGAATCGCACGCGTTAAGTTGTAACTTAACCAGAGATCTACCGGCACCTTGCTGATCTTTTCAGCTTGAGACCGAATTTTATTTAACAAGTTAACGCAATGCAATTCTTTTGGCCACCCTGAGAAAAACACTGGAAAAATTATTATTGACTTACAACTGTCAGATGAATCAGGAATCCTTAAACCAATGAATTCAATGTTTAGACTCAGAATAAGATGAGTTAGGAAAATCACAAAGTGTCAAACTCTTGTGTAAAAGATTGACCTTTAGAGTTCAAAGAGATTCCAAGTTCAACACAACTTTTCGCAACAACACGAACATACAAATCAATGATGTGTAGGCCGGGTCGGCAGATAAATATTTTGGGTCAGGAATGTTTTCTTTTTACGAATTGTAAGGTTTATCCTTAAAACTTATGACTCAGCAGTCAAAATTATTCCCAAAATTTTAAATAATGAGTTCTAGTAATTAAGAACTTGTTCATCTCACACACTACCACCACTGCCACTCGTCAGTCAGTGTTTAACAAAAACAACCAGTGTGTTCCATGAACGAATTCAAACTAGTACTGCTGAAGGTCCTGAAGGAAAGCAGTAGTAATAGCAAATTAGCGTCAGGATTTGTGGGTTGGAGGAAAACACTGTGCACTGTCTTTGCTTACATGGTGGTGCAAAAGTATTTCCCTCAGCCGACCATGGGTCACCAGGAAAATACAAGATATACATTTTAACCCATTTTCTACTAATCAAATTCTGTACAAACTACATTACCTAATCAGGCATTCTCTTGGTTGGGTACTGTTATGAACCACCCTGTACAAAAGTGCACTTTATACAGACTGTTAAATAAACATCTCTGACACTGGTTCCAACATAAAGAATCCCCACCCTGCTATTGCTATCCCGGTCCCAGTCCCAGTGTCAGAGTGCCAGTATTCTGAATTCAATGGAAGAAAAATGTACCAGTCAATGTTACATAGTAAAATTGAATGTTTGAAAAGGAATGAAGCCAATTTCAAAGCCAAAAGATGACAATAAAAGTGTGTGTATTCGGAAGTGTGAAAATGTGACGGTGTCCCATTAGCCGCTCTGGTATCTACAGTACACACAACACTGTCAACTGAATTGTTAACGTATCAAATATTTATTTCTGGGGGAGAGGTCTCGAAATTTCTGTAATTTACAGGGTGTTTCATGATTTAAACAGTAGAAGAAAACAATGTTTTTTAGGGTTCATATGTATTAAAAATGTACACAAGATTTATTACATTTGTTCACTATATAATAAACTTTGACCCCCCATCAAACAACACCCTTCGGTCTCCCTGCTTATAACTAATGCATCCCGTAAGGAAATGTCAATTAGGACCGGCCGTGTTTTGTAATGCCAAAGGGTTTGAATACAATTGCAATTAATTGTCTGAGTCATCCTGGCCAGGCCAAGTGCTCTGGACTCTGGAGAAATTGCTCCATCATCAGTGCAGTGCACAACTATAGTGCATGGACAAAATGAACCTTAATAAATAAGCACTAATTTAGAATAAACGCGGATATTATGATTTAGTGTTAAATTTTTCAAACAGAATTTCCTGGCAAGGCCGGATGGAAGATTACCATAAAAATTAAGGGTCTTTGGCCTGGCCTCGGCCTGCACTTGAAGTAGCAATTTTAGCAAGTAAAAGTCAAATAGACCTGCAAATGGACCTTACCATTTATTCAATACTATTACTACTTGGACCAAAGTTATGATAGGAAAGACTGACAGCCGATTTCAAAATTTATGGAAAGTTTTTTTTTTCACTTTTTGGGTGTCAATTGTCAATCTCGGTCTCGGGTTCATTTTCACATCAAATCCAACAATTTCTTTTGAACTGAAAGGGAAACCAAGTGTGGGTGTAAGAATGAATTCTGGTGCACAATACAATAATGCGTAGGTAAGAAGTAAAGCATACTTTCCCTTTTTCTTACTTACAACGAAACAAAAGTGATGTCACAAAGCCGCAAAATAACGGGGAACTTTTGCCCTAAAAAATGCATAATAAGAATTGTCAACAATTCTTCCCAGAGACTCACAAAATTATGTCATGGTATGATTCCCAAACCAAGATAGAATTACAAATAAAGTACTAACCCTACCGCCTTCCGCCCTAAGGCTTAACGTGACAATTTTAATAATTGAAAAAATGTTGTAAATGCGTGAAAGTTAAATGATTCCGCCGCGCCGCTTCGCCCTGTCAATTTCCCTTTCACCTATTTATACACCTGATATTTTTCCTCTCCCAGTGCTTGTTAAGGTTGATGACAACGACAACTAGGCTACGGCTCATTTGTTTTCCGCAAAGTTAAAAATAGTGAAGTTGAGTTGGGACTAGTGAGTTACAACATTCCTTTGTACGTAAAAACAGACCTTACCATGCTTGGGTGACATGTTCGTTTAAAGGCCTTTATCCTTTGGGTCTGAAAATTAAATTCATCTGGTGTCACTCAGGTCAAAAATATTTAAAAAACATATATGGAAAATTGTAATGCTAAATCTCGTCTGTGTATTTGGTCATTTTGATAGAACTTATCATGGAACAGGTTCCCAAACAAAAATCTCGTTGGAAAATAAAAATATTCGGCTAGAGAAGAGGTAGATGTAATAAAACTATACTAATTTTTCCGGATTTCAAACAAATGGACGGCAAAATTCAAATGGCATGCAGACACATATTTTTACAATCCTAATAAATCAAAACTTTACTCACGCGGAAGTACAATAGTGCTGAGGCTGAGCTTGGCAAGGACCTTTTGTTCATACTTATCCCGAATCCCGATATTTACATGTAAAATAATTAAGCTCAGAAATGTATGCGCATAATTCATTTAATCCAGAATAATTTCGTAATCACAGAATTTGTTTACCTCGAATGATATCTCCTAAATCGGTTAGGTTTAATAAAAGGTCAACGTATTAATTATACTTAAGCCAATTGTAATGGCATCACGGTTAAAAATTATGAACGGCTAAAGGTTATTGGTTTTTATTTTTGTAGCTGTTTGAATGCGAAAAGAATAATCTTACTAGTTCTAGCCGGCGGCATAGGCTAGTCCAGTTTTAAAAATAGATTCATACTATGATCATGCGAATTGTGTTCCTCACCACTTAATTGCTTCCAAAATCGATTAAGGAGAATTTGTATGTGTGTTAGGCATGGGCACATGCACGTAATGTTAATATTTTTAGGAACACTAATCTGCT
>JAQGCB010001398.1:0-14649 GCA_034698835.1 Protaphorura tricampata
ATTATATTTTAATGGCAACAATTTAAAGAGTTTGAACTGCGGGTTTTGTTAATTTAAAATTTTGTCACAGATCACGATGCAAATAATTATAAATTTCTTGGACTTAAAAAGAGGAGAAATTTGGCTTGAAATGGTGGACGAATTGACAAGAGAAGAAGTCAAATTAGTTGACTCGGATGAAATTGCCTTAACTAGATTCCTCAAAATTTCCAGGAATAAAGTGAGCGCTGTGATTGATACTCAGCGTTATCTCTTAAACCGTAGCCAAGAACAAGTAATTGATTCCAAAGTCTAATATTTTTTGTCATGTAGTTTGTAGTAGTAGTTTTTTTTAGTAGTAAACTAAATAATACTCCTAATGACCCTAATTTTATTAATTGTGTACATTTAGGATGAAATGAATGAGAGAGATCTGTACAATACGATTCAGACATGTTATTTGCAAAAACATCTGGAAGCTTTGAAAGAAGCAGAATTTTTTGCACGTACTTCCAATTATTTCCTTTTGGTGGACAAACGACTCTGGCAAAAGGCACAATTACAACAAGTCGTTCGGACTGTCGGCAATGTAAATGCACGAGTCCATCGGACAACTGATCATTCTCTCAACATTACTGTACGTACAAACATATTAAATTGTCTTATTAATTTTGAAATAAGTTTCTCCTCATTAGTGACAGGTGTTAACTCCTGCTTTAGTTTGACTAATAATGTACTGATCTCAGAATTGGCCTGGAAGAACCAAAGTTGTCGTGGCCGAGCCGACTTTCCTAATGGAGAACTTTGACGAGATCAGTGCTGAGGCGGAAGCGAATAAATATTTAAATGTAGCTGAAAATGATGAAGACGATTACACGAGATTATTGGTGGACGAAGATGAACGTGAAGAAAACAATGAGGGCGATGGGGCAGATTGGAAGAATCCACTAGTTCCGTCAAGTTTTGAGCCAAATACTGTGTTTGGATCTGCTGAAGAAGGATTCTCTCAAGTCGCACCTCAGGCTCTTAAAAAAGCACTTTTGAGTCTACTGGCAGAGGAAAAGAAGTGGAAATGGAGAGATGCAGTTGGAGAGAATGCTTGGAGAATGAGAAGCAAATGGCGGTCCAACTGGTACTCCGGTCAATCCGGTGCTGGTGCTCAGAGTGTCCTGAGAAAAAGTCATCTGAATATGTCTATGTAAATTCCGATGACGTTGTTGAATCACTTGAACCAAAAATCAAAAATAAAATGATCTCATTAATTCTCGTGGTCCTGGCCTGGCCACGGTCATGGTCACAGCATTTTGGGACGAATGGTTTTCAATGGAGCGAAGTGAGTTCGGTAAAATAACCAAATTCGTTTCTATTGTGCGTCACATACAAGGAAAAAAGATTCACTCATATATCTTACGAAGTTAGCAGTTTTGTAACTATTGTAACTCGGAGATGATTAGACTTTATGGTCGAAACAATAAGTATCCTATTTGAGAGGTTTCGAATTTCTTTTCTTTAAGAATTTCTACAAAGATTTAACATTCTAAAGCCGGGAAGTAGATCTGACAACGTGAGATAAAATGCATTATCACAAATCCATAACTTGTTCCAAATAAGTGTGATCGACAAGAACTTGCTGATTTTTCAAAAATACATTTTGTAGTAGCATATTGAATACTGACAAACGGGAGTCTTCGCGCTACATTTGGATTGACAATGAATGATTTGGCAATTACATGGCAGCGCTGAACTTAACGAATATGAAATCCGTATTTAGAACTTTGTGGATTATAAATCTTAAAGCACCCAATCGAACTAAATGACGTGAACTCCACTTTTCAAAGTCGACATTGCTTGGTTTCAGTGGGGAGTCGCTTCAAAAGCTCAAATTTATTATTTCACAATTTCATGCACACTTAATTATTACAATGTAGGTCCAAGAGTATGAGTAATCATGCTTACTTTGGTTTTTGATTTGGTATGGATTACAATAATGGTTTCTTTTTGTTCTAACTATAAAGTGAAATGAGAAGTCAGGAAGTGCATCATTTTTAATCGGAGTCGGTATCATTTTCTTCCAGTAGACGTGCTGTAACAGACTTCGCTTCTGCGATCTTTCGTCTCTTTGCTTGATCTTCTAGTTCCACATGCCTTTTTGCCCAAAGTTTTTCGGATTGTGGACCGAACCGCTTGGAACTAACCACATCACTTTTGGTTACACCAAAGAAGTCTAAGCGTTTAAGGTTTGGCAAGTAGTACAAGACGGTGTCACGGTAAACTTCCTCTTGCTCGATCGGGTTCGCCTGAAAACAAAAGTAACCGAGGTTTAATAGCTTTAGCCACACGGCTTACAGCCGAGCTAGCAGGGAATCCCCAGAAAACATCGAGAAATGCATTCTAAGATCTCACTTCTTCTGGCAATCATCATATCTAGAGAAAGCGTAGGATAAATCGTGATGATCCCGTCGTGTAAATAGATATTTCTCGAGAATAGAAAATGAAAAGAATGACAGTAACATACATGCAGGGTCAATATCTGGAGAGATGGTAGATCTTGGAGCTTCGGAATCTCTGTCATGTCGGCAATGTAATTCGAATGAAGATAGAGAATCTTGAGATTTGGCAGTTGATTGATTGACTTGAACACAAAAATGAAAGTTTAAATGAAATGTCGAGTATCAATGGAACATATCGTACAATATTTACTAACATCCTCGTCAAGAGTTGAGATGTTGTTGAATGACAGATCCAACCAACACAAACCAAATGGACCCGCATCAAGAATTTTGTACATAACGTTTACAAGTCCTTCAAAATCCTTAAGTACATTGTAACTCAGGCGTAAACTGGCTGTAATGTAGCGGTCATCATGGGTTTTTCGGCACTGCTTAATATTCCGCCTTGTTTGTGGGATCTCTTGTTCAGTAACAATTTCTGCGAAAAATAACCACGGATAACAACCACACAAAATATTGGAGACATTCTTGTGAGTAATCTTTGCAAGGATGGATTACCCTCGACAGTGTTGAGGAGACAATATGAGTAGTCCAAAGGAGGTGCACTATTAATCTCAGCTACATTGGGCTGTTTTCCAGCAAGCCTATGTTGTTCACCAATTACAAGGAATCCAAACCTTCTATCTTCGTGTGCCCGATATGACCTTTCAATGATTTCATCTGAATCTTTGGTGACCAGTTGTGGACGACGTCGAGAGGCCCAGACATCTTTCTTGCTCTTCGAATTTTTTGCCTGATTTGCAGCCGCTCTCGCAGCTAGGGTCTCACGGGCTTCTTCATCAAGTCTTACACCTGCCTTAATTGAATCGAGTGTGGCCTGAATTAAAGCATCCGAAATCTTTGTTCTCTCTCGATTCGCCGATTTAATAAATTCTGCGCCTTCCATTCTTAATTGGATTCATAATGTAAATAATTAATTCATTTAATTTTGTAATAATTGTGAAAATAAGCTTGAGGAAGAGTTGAACCTATTGTCTTACCCGTTGAGGTTAAATTGAATTTGGTTATGGGTTTATATAATGCTGCCTTTTGGCCTGGAATATTGATTTTGAAGAATTCACACGGTAGAATGTCGGATATATTTCGTCAATTCGAAAGTAGAGTGCTAAACTGTTGTTTTAGTAGAAGCACAATACGATAATAATTAGTCTTCTTGATTCGCCGTCTTGGTAACTCCCAATCAATTACGATTAATGACTCTTCATTTTTTATACTTATCACGTAGTAGGGGTATACTAAAATGTACAAGTGCAGAAACAATCATCCTATGCAGGTTCCCAGTATAGCACCAAGCTCGTCATTTTGTTAAAATGTTTTAAAAAATTCGGACTAGGTTTGTTCCATTTCTATTCCCATATTATACAATAAAGTACTATTATGTTATGTACTACCCATTATTTTGCTGTAGCATATTTAAGTAGTGTAATTATTACACTACGACTATCGTTTACCAATCCAATTCCGTTCTTTTGAGGAAAGATGAGGTGTAACTGATTTGTCAACAAGAGTTCAGAGTTTATCCTGATGATTACAGAACCTTGAGGAAGCAGGAAATTCTCGAAATCAATGTTGCAAACAATCCAAAAATTCTTATAAACTCGTTACAAAATTTCTATCCTCCAGCTTGCCTGCCTTCAGAAGAAAGTTTTTTAGCCCAAAACCCTTTTCAGTGTTAACTGTGAACTTGCTTTCCCTCAAAGGTGACATTCCTATTGCGTGAATATGATGTGAACGGTAGCATAAAAATATTATGTTATTGCGGAGCACCCTGAACCGAATTACGTGACAACTCAACATGTCATCGGCATTGTCATCATGAATGAGTACTAAGGGTAAACTTTTAAGCAGCTTGTTCGTCTGACCCGAACAAAATAAATGTTAACATTTTGGATTCCGGTCCGCACCTTTCCATTCACCCCTAGCGCCTAGACCCGTGAATATGAATGACACAATGAACATCCTTTCAATTTCAAATCCAAACAGGATCACCCTATGCGCGTCAATACAAAAAAGGGAAACGGACGGCCCGGAAGATTAAGACGATTATTACATCCTTGTGAACAATGTGAACAATTGACCAGAAAAATTCTTAACACCCTTGGGTATTCTTTAGTCTTATTGTAAAGTACGTACACAAGGCAGGGTAAAGAACAACGACCCTCTTGACATTCAAGTGGTTGTTATCGTGAACTTACAATTCTTAGACGACACAATGCAACAATACCACTTCAAAAGTAATGTAGTCTTTGAATGTTCTTATAGTGCCGAGAGGTTTCGGGAGAACTTACCCCTGTGTCACTCAAAGAATTATTTTTGATTAAAATCTCACAATCAGTTTAATCGTGCTTACGATCAGAAAAATTAAAATAGGATGGATATTCAAGGTTGCAAAAATATTTATTTCAGACCAATTGATTGTCGGCGGTCATCTTACAATGTTGTGATTTATGAGACACCATGTTTTGAACTATTCAAATGCTAAATCTAAGGGCTGGTTAGATTTAGGGCGGAATGCGAATGAACATATCATACCATGCTAAGTTGTGTTTGTATGATTTTTAGTGTAATTCTGCAAACCCGAAGTAATTTCATTAAAGATAGGACGCAAAATTGTACATATATAATTCGAAATAATAAAAAAAAATAGGTTTAAATTAATGACATTGTCGACGAGTGCCCTTGATGAAGTCGCATGAGACTAATTTTGGCTGCCCTTTAATTAGGTTGTTAGGGAGTAAACCAATACTGTGATAATAGGAAGTAATGAGTTGTAATAGAATCCCATTGTCGTACTGACTGTTATTCTATAATACGGAACACATGTGCATCTGTTTGCAAGTGCAGTGCAATGAGCATGGTGTTCACAAATCACAAGTAATACCGGATAATTAGGTTGGATTGTTACTAAACTTCTCTCTAATGAAAATGTACAAATGTATGTACGCAATGCAGCTATCACACACGCCAGTTTCAAATGTCCACCCCGTATGATCCTCCAAATGATTTGAACTCACTTGGGATGTCAAATATACCCGATATCTTGATATGGCGAGTTGATTCACCGAAGATAATCGTTGGAGGGGAACCCGGGTGTTGTTAATAATTCACTGAGAGTGAGAAGTTAGCATTAACTTCATACACACGGAGTAATTCAATTCGGATTTTTAGATAGCAGTATTAAATTAGCAGGAAGGAAGCGAGGGAGGAGTGGTGTATCAAATTTTGCGTCATAAAGAATGCAGCCAATAACAAAATTATTACGGAACTTATCTTGAGGTATTTTTATTTAGTATTAGTTAATTTTTTGTTATATTTTGTAATCTCCTGAAAACGTCCGTGCATGTGTGTAGAGTGGGAAACGTTGTCCAAATGCTGACAATCCTGTGTACCTGTGTGTTTGTAAATTCAACAACCCCAACATTCATGAATAAGCAGGAAAAGGCATTCACCCTCCGCTGTGATGTGACTATGGAAAACTTGTACATAATCCTCCTCTGAATTCCCAAATGTCCTTATTAAGAGTCCTTAACAACTCAAGTTGAAAAACATCCCTACTGAAAGAAATCAAATCACATGACCCACCCTATAGTTAATTGACAACCGTGACAACAACTGGCACTTCTCGTGGACTGGGGACTGGATCTAGTACCCATGGAGAAAGAGACTTGGACTTTCTCCAGTCCTGCACTACTACTAGTACACTACTACTACTACAACTACTACTACTGACTCTTCCCTGATTAATAATTCAGAGAGACCTGCTTGCTGTTGAGAAGTAATTACAGTTTTTTAGCCGACTGATGTAGAGAAGAACTAGTGAGGAAAAGAAAATTACATAGGTACTCAACAAATCATATTAAATTGGATACTTGATCCTCTACTACATTCCATACCTACAACGAACTGAAGGAATAGTTGTCTCTGGAGTCGACTCGTTTTTGTTCAGTTCGATACTAGTCCCTTAGTCCTTTTCCACCAGTTGCAGTTCTAAGAATGGGCCATCTGCGTCATGGCCCGTTTAATATTTTATCTTTTGCACTACCAAATTGTTCGTCCAGCCAGTCTACGAAAAATATATAGATATTTGAGACCACGTTTTATGGTAAATATCATTTCGTGAGAGCATTTAACATACAACTACTAAAACCCACAGGGAATGTCCTTTTAGTTACTCTTAAAGTATGTCAAGACGATGACATACAAGTTGCGAGAAAATATAATCGTAATAAAAACGAATAGAAAATACCCGAATACATTGGGTATTATATTCTTAACGTGATTTTCCTTAACTATTAATTGTAAAGCGTTTTAATGCCTGTAGTGACGTCATTTTTTAAAAAATCGCAGAACCAACACTGTTTTCTAGGCATTACATTGCATACATAGGAATAAAAGGCTAGAAGGGAAAGCTAGCTAACCCGGCAGCTGTAGCTCGTAGTTGTACTTCATTCTCTTCTACGTGTTACGATTGAAATTTGATCTTCCTTTTTCGCACTCTCTTCAGACTCTGAGTCTGGGTCTCAAAACTCGTCAAAACCAAACTCAGTTCAACTCTCTCACAAATTTTACCCGAGTAGATTAACACTGTTTTACAAGGATACCATAGTCGTAAACTGTTGTATTTGGGGGTCCCCGATTTGTGAATATTACATGCAGTCCTGGAATATTCTCTTTGAATGGGTCCCGTCATGCACGTAATCATAAAAATAAAAACAATAATCGTCAATTTGCTCCGTTTACGTAGTTAAGCTGCGAAAGGGTAAAGGGTGTCGGAGACACTTGCGACTTGACCCGCACCCTACGCATGATAGTAAATTTTAAACCTGCATGTCTGAATGCGGAGAGGAAGGGTACATTGTAATTAACTCTGGAGAAGACAGCTACATCAACCGCGTATTTTTCCCATTTTGATTAAAAGGTCACTCCTGAATGCAGGTGGGAGATTCATGATTCTGTTGTACCTAGACTAGAATTCTGTGCTTAACACTTGGAGGCCATGTGCGATAAAAATGTTTCGGTGATTCATTGTACTTTCGAAATCAAAAAGTTTACAGCAAATCCAAATTTCTCAACCAATCTCCATAAATACTTACATATTTTCGAAATGGCAGAGGACTAAGCTCACTAGAACTTTTATGGGATTTGTGAACTTTTCTGGATTTTACCCGTCTTTTTGACGCATTGCATATAAAAAGAGAACAGAACAAGTAACAGCTGAGTACGATGGAGTGTATAATACCATTTTTTCCGAATTCAAGAACACATTCTAAACCTTTGGAATTTTATTATTGACAATGGTAAAAATATCAGTGTCATTGAAATTAGGAAATACGCATGTGATTTGATGTGATGTCACCCTGATTGAATACGTGTGAAAGAGTCTCACGTTTCTTTAAAGTCTCCCACACAACTTAACATCTCGAATTTCTGCTTTCTTCTGCTCCTTGGGTTTTGAAGAGTCAGGCTCTCAAAGATAAATAGAAAAGTTTGTTATTTGAGAAGTTGGAGTAAGAATATTAGTGTGTGACTGTGAATTGCTAACCCAATGTTTTGTTTTTATTTATAAATAGAAGAATTCAGTTGTCGATATCTTTTATGATGAGCCGTGAGAAATTAAGTCATCCCAAATATTAGCGCCTTTGATTTCGTTTCCGCTTCGCTTTCACATTATCGAATCCGAATCCCTCAAAATGACAGTGCGAGTTTAATGTCATTCTATTCGCGAGAAATCCAGACTCCTATGAGATAATTATATTATACAGCTCTAGTTGCTCTAGTAGTCATGTCACTACGTTCAGGATTCGATGCCCTCTCGAACTGAAAATGTACGGTTAATCAATTGGAGTTTACTATCTATATATGGACAGTTTCCCTCAGGACAAATGGAGATTCAAACAGAAACTCTCAAAAAATACAAGCCGATTAGTCATGTCGATGTCGCGAGTGTCTGACCAGTTCCGAAGAATGATAATTAAGGGTTGTGTTTTTTTTAATTAGAAACACTCGGAATCCGGTAAGCAGAAAATTGTTAGTCCTTTCAGTCATGCTGATTCTTCGTAGCCCTTGGCCTCATGAACAACTTTTGCGAAGGAACCATCCCGAAATTCCTAACCGTTTCGGGGTTTTTAATGTACGTGGGGCATGGGGCCCTAAACCGAGCATTCAAACATCCTCTGTGTTACCCCGTGTATTAATAAGTCGGAAACTGTCAGGAATTTCGGGATGGTTTCCGTGCTCATTCTATGGTATTCTTTTCAATTTTCAACTTTTAAAAACAAACATTCATCTGTGAATTCACTTTCTGCTGGGTGATCAGCTATTAGAAATTGAGATATGGATAATATTGTATCGTGTGTCAGAGAAATGTTTGTGCGGAAGTTGTGTTAAATTCTTAATTATTGAGCTTCTACCACATATGCATTGGAAAGCGCGCTAATAAAGAAATCAAATCAAATCAATGAAAATCAGATATCTTAGCATTGATTTCAGTATTATCTTAAGAAACTATTCCATTATTGCATATATTAATTGCATAACCTCGTAAACACTTCTAAAACAAAATAAAATGGAGGAGCAAATGTATAAAACGGGACGCTGAGCATTGCTATTGCTGGGTTATGGGATTCTGATTAAAATGAGACTGAGGCTGAAAGGATAACCATGGAACCGAGGGTTAATCTGGAGCTTTGCTCTGCTCTACTTGGGTTTTGAAAAGGAAATCTGATCCGGAGAAATGGATTGGAGTATTTTCCTCAGCCCGTCTTTTCCAGGCTCTAGACGGTTTGGACTCTTTTTGGACCAACCCACAGTCCCACCCGTTCTTCCTACTTTGTCCCCGCCTCCCGAATCCGATTCTACTTCATGTAAATCACATTTAGAAAATCTAGGAAAGACTTCATGTTGTTGTAAGTCTGAGTAAATTAAATCTCTTCAAGACCTCGTCCGTCAACAAGTGGTCTCACACTTCATTTCACAGCTGAAGTAACCTATTATTCCATTCCGTACTACCCGATTCCCTACTAGAAGAAGGGTTTAAACAGGAATAATTTTTTTATCATAATCATAGTTAAATTAATTGGACTTTCATTTCTTTGGATTTTTATTCGTGGTAAAGTGTAAAAGTGAAAGTTTGTGAGAATGGATTCTTCTCCGGAAAATTCAGGAGAAAGTACAGCAAGTCCTGAACTTCATATTGTGCGAGATAGCCGAGGAAGTAGTTTAGCTTCACCAGGCCCACATTTACCACCTTATGGAATGATCACACAAAATTACCACCATACCTTTGCTTATGATAATCCAAATTCAAATATAATGATTGGATACAATTCACCTACAAATCCTCCTCACCTAAACATGCCGACAATTAAGTTTGAACCAACGTATCGAGTCCAGTCAAGTCGAGTTGATTCTTGTGCAATGAGAGATAATGCTGAAAATCATGTCAAAGAATTTATGGACAATAATAGACCGAGTGGGGGATCTGGAAACAAGTTCACATTGAAACAGGTAATTTTACTACATTATTTTACCTCATAGAAATCAAGATTGACACTGGGGGTGAGTGGGCAGATCACGAACATACTATAACATTAGAGGATTTTACTCTCAGATTCATCTCGCATAAGTAGATCTACACAACAGCACTTTCTCCTTCAGGAACCCTTTTCCTGTTTTACAGAGCCTAGTCATGCTAAAGCGTTCAGTATTAATTTCGTGCCCGGAATTTAAAAATCGGCAGATAAATTAATCCTGATTACGCACTGTTAATTATTGAAAATTTTTGGAAGTGACTGCAAATTCTAACCTATAAATGACGAGAAAAACTTATAAGAGAGTACCATTTTAGCTTTCTTTCTAACAGAAAGGTTTTCACATCCATCCCCATCCCTCGGATTCGAACATAAAATAGGACAAAACATAACAATGGAATCTTCAAAAGATTCATATCTTCTTTGTGTCCAGAAGTTTTCGGTATACTCAAGTGAAGCAAATGTATTATAATTTTCACCGAGCTGCGATGAGATGGAGATAGGCAATCGGAAAAATGTTTTGATCATGATAAAAATTGGCTACACCCCTATGAAATCAGTTCAGCGATATACGTTTTATTTTGGGTACTTTGAACAGGCATTATTGCCAGACATGTTTTTAGTTGTCTGCCAGATCAAAATAATCATATTACAAAATGCTCGGAACATGTAGCATGTTCAATTCCGGGAACCACCTCATCGAGCACAACAACATAAAACAGGTTCACATTAAGTTTCAGACTGTGTGTCTAGCGTTAAGGGGTCAATGTAATGATTCACTGTACAGACATGACACGCATCGCATACATGTATTTCAGGTCAGAGATCATGTCAACTATGAGTTTACCAAAACAAAATCAGAACGATTAGCTTCCCACGCTTTGAAATGAACTATACATAAAATCTCTCCGGGCGAGGTCTTAAACATTTTTATACTGATTTCTACAGTTTTCAAAATCTTGAAGGTACCCAAAATACCGAAAAGCCCTTTAAATAATTCCGTCTCATTTCTTCCCTCATGGTGCGGCTCGGCCAGTACAATGATGCATATCCGTTGTCCTAATGGAAACGCAATAAGTATTCAGGTAAATAAGTCTGATGAAATTGTAAAAATAATTAATATTTTTGGGACAGGTTATTTGCATTTGTGAAGTCCTTATGGGATCCAAGAAAATAGCCCAATTAGAAGATTTTCTATTAGCCCTTCCTCGCGACCTCCAAAGCGGATCAGAGGCAGCTATCCGGGCTAAAATTTCTGTGCTATTCCATAGAGAAGCATTTGGAGAAATGTACAAATTGATGCAATCCTATGATTTCTCTTCCGAGTACGTTTGATTAGTCATCTTAAAAATTGTTTGAAATCTCCAGACATCTAATGACCAGAGAGCTAACTTTATAATGCATGTATGATTTAAAGGTATCACGAAGAACTTCAGAAATTGTGGTACTTGGCTCACTACAAAGAACAAGAGAAAATCCGGGGTCGTTCATTAGGAGCTGTGGACAAATATCGGTTGAGGAAAAAATACCCTTTGCCAAAAAGTTTTTGGGATGGGGAGGAAACCGTTTATTGTTTTAAGGAGAAATCCAGACTTGCTCTCAAAGCTTTCTACCAAAAGAACCGCTATCCCACACAAGATGAGAAAAAATCATTGGCCAAGGAAATAAAATTAACAGTCATGCAGGTCAGCAATTGGTTCAAGAACAAACGGCAGCGTGATCGTACTCCGCAGACCAGGTAAATGAAAAGTTTTAATTCCAGAAAATCATCCTATGTTCCCTTGTTTTTCAACACTTGACTTATTTATTCCTGACTGGATCAACGGGCGTTCAGCATTTCTTGCACTACTGTCTGCATACATGTCGTAAAATAACGAGGTCACATTTAATTTGCTTAATAGAGATGTCTGGGGAGTCGATAAGAAATCCCAGGGTAGACAATCATTAAAAACGGTTCAGGCGATTATCCAAATGCACTTCGTACAATGCAATGCAAACAAAAAATGTATCCTTAAAAAAGCGTGGCTAAAATGAATTGGAACGTAAATGTCACGAACCACTGCACTAGAGCTGCATTCCCGGAGAGGAGTCATTGTAAAGGTCAATTCGATAAACTCCTTTGTCTGACAAAACAAATTCTTGTCTCGACTCAGCATGAATTTACGCTCTGAGACTATTAAACATTCCATCGACCAGATAAACGCATGAATGTTGTTCACAATTAATTACGAATCTATATATTTGCATCGTAGTACTATCTCTTATGGTGTTGTATGTCTATATGGTTTCCGTGTATCTAATTTTGCGTCCCTCTAATTTATAGTTCCGTTTTGCAATTCCTGGCAATATATACATTAAACTAAATGCTAAATTAGGACGAAATAAAAACATTTGAGTTTTTGAATTCTTAGTACTTCATCTAAAAGTTTTCATTGAACTTTCTAGAGTTTGACGATAGTCAAGAATTTGGCATATTTACTCGTGTGAGCCCGTCTCAATGTGCCCCACGATTTCATAATCTTGTTAGTTTGTATTTTGTGGCGTCCGGAAAGGTTGACTTTTGATGAGGTATATACCAGCTTTTTATAATGCAAGATTTCTGTCTGTCAAATATTGGTATACTGTAAGAGAACGATCTTTTCCTAACAACTAAATATTTAATTAATTACATTAACATCTGAGACCCACCCTGCAGAAAGTACAATTTTTTAGGTTATCCCAATCCCAATACCCAATACTACAAAACCTTGACAGATCGTAAGGGTTATTTATGTTTTCAGCATGGTTCACTGGTAAAAATAATTAAAAATGCATAAGGGACCCTTATTTGTTGGCTTACTGGAGGAAGGGGCTGCATGGTGCCCTTTAAGGGCTACACTACAAAGTGCGGATGCGGAACACTTGTAAAGAAAGTTTTGGAGTTTGAGCTTAGAAATGCCGTGCGGTCGGTCTCCGGCCGATGCAATGCAAATGCAGTACTAGCAAGACACGGAGGCATGGTGTGTTGTTCATGTCACGTTTAGTGTAATGTATGGAGTGACCACATTTTCACCGACGAACCCTTATTTTGCGTTAATTTTTTAAGTCGAAGGGCTTGTTCAGAATTGTTGGGGTAGGCACGTTGAAGGGCCTACTCTACTCAGATTTGTCCTGTTCTGTCTTAGGATGGTTGTTCACATCTGTGTTCCATATATGGGGACACTGAACGATTGGAGAATGATTAATGGGTCCACACATCCCTTTCTCGTTTCTTGATTAACTATTAAAGCCTTGCCGCGGTCACAATTTCTTCATTTCAAGCACACATTCTGAGAAATGGTGTAAAATCTGTTTCTTCAGAGAAACAAAGGACCAGCCGCATTTGAGGGAAAAACATGTGTTAATTTTGGAAAATATTATCAGTATTCGTTTTCCTGAGTTGAGCTCCAATCGTCAAATAAGACGTTCAATTTTGATCCGATTAATTGATTTGTAGTTGACTCCCAACAAAATGTCGTCTGAAGAGAAATTACCTGCTTTGACTTATCTTTCTTAAATAGAAATAACATGTACCTTCTGCGATTTCGTCTTAGTTGGTTTTCACTATTTTACAGTACAACATTTGTGTACTGCGATTTCATGGCTTCTGAATAGCCTCTCTTCTTGTTTGGCAAATTAATCAAGTAAATGAAAATGAAACTGACGCCGCCAATAAGTCTGTCAAAAATATTTCCAAATTACATGATTTTTGAACATTACTACGAAGACGGATATACCGAAATAAGTGGGTGCATCGAAGTCGTTAGTCGTGTAACTCGTGTAGATGGATAATAAAATTGACCTATTTGAACTGGTGGAGTTTCTGATGATGTAGACATTTTTATTTGTCTTTCCATGGGAATGTGTATCTAGTTAATATTTTGTTGAGCGAGATATAGGAAAAAATCAAGTCTGACAATAAGTCTGGGAAGACATGCATCCATTCTTATTGTGCAATTTTGACGGAAATGCAGAGCGAGTCTCAAAATTACCGTAAAAATTATTACATTAGCTTTTATGTTATATTAGTTGGAGGATTAAGGCTCTAGTCAGGCATAGTAGAGTTTATTTGTCATGACGGCATAGCTAACCTATTTCATACTCGAACTCTTACGTTGTAAAACTCATAGTTACTCACAACTGCCACAACTCATCTTGCGGCACTCTACACATCAGACGTCTGGAAACTAAGAGGTCAGGGTCAAATCGACAGAGTGTAGTAGAGAGTCTTGTGAAAATGTCACTAGCGTTATTCCTTATATCGTCTAGTAGTATACTTGAACTTGCAGACGGGCAGATTTAATTTGCAAACTCAAGCAGCAGGATTTTAATGTCTTGCATTTTCCCAGAAACTTGAGCACAATCCATTATTTTACGTACTATCCGATGCGAGCATATGATATTGTTCATTCTCACGGTGGTGGTTAACTTTCAGTTTAATTTTTACAATAAAAATGACATCTATAGGGTACGTCATAACTTTTGGTCACATCTGTTTCTTCGGTAATTCCAACATTCGTTTGCACGGAGTGGGAGCTACAAATTATGAGTACGCACTGTATTTTTAATTAAATCTGATGGTATTAATTTTTGAATAATTTTTCTATACCTAC
>JAQGCB010001399.1:0-14646 GCA_034698835.1 Protaphorura tricampata
TGATGACCGAGAAGGAACAAATATAAAGTCAAGTTGCGCTGAGGATTTTTTGACAGAAAAAGATCTGAATTTGTTCTATACAGTACATGGTGGGGCAAAAGTAACCATTGAACTTCACACTGAATGAAGCATACAAAAAACGGTTACTTCTCCCCTAGGCTTGATGTCTCGGACAGAAATGTTTCAGTAATTTCTCTGCCCAAAATGAATAAGCAAATTAGCCGTCCTTCTAAATCTACCAGAACCTTTGCTGCTTATTTTATTCTCCTAACCCAGAAAACTATTCTTTAGCTCGCCGGTTCATTCTCATTTTGGCGAAAATATTTCAAAAATTTTGCCAAAAAAATGAAACAAAAATTCCAGAGATGCGGGTCAGTTACATTGGTAATTTGTAATTAATTACAATTACAATTACGTAATTGTAATTTTAATTATATCTCAACTCTTGTGTAATTGTAATTGTAATTTAAAATTTTGGATAATGTAATTTATAATTTGTAATTGAAAATTCAATTACAATTACGTAATTGTAATTAATTATTTCCACCGAAACAGTGAATTGCTGGTAATTGTAATTAATTACTTCGACAAAAACGGTAATTGTAATTGTAATTAAATAGTGACAAATTATGTAATTTGTAATTTGTAATTAATTACATTGTGAAAATGATTGATCCATCTCTAAGCATATAAAAAACTGTTACTTTGCACACCATCAATCCATCATGTCAACAAACAAACAAACAAATACACAAAATTAGCAAGGATAAAAATTCTTGACGTCTGCAAAAAAGCCCCCGACCTGCATCAACCTGTCAAATTCATCGCACCCCGCAAATTTTGAAATTCATTGTGTTTTCGTCTCGTCTATTTTTTACTCTCTGTCTGTCAATTAGTTCTTTGTCTTAAAAAAAGTCGTCAAGTTCAAAGCGTAAGGGTCAAGGGCCAACCGATCAACTGATTCTTCAAATTTTTGAGTTCAATTTTCTGAGGTCAAGGTCAAGGTCATGGACTCGTCAACTCGTCGTTTGCAGAAGGTAATGTTAATGTTGTTTTAGTAATTTTCACTTATTTGCATATTTTCGGCACGTACAATGACAATAACAATATGTTAAAATTATGATGGGGGTTCAATCCGTCGGACGGACACTGTTTTGGTACGTACCACCGACATACGTACACGGGGCACTTACGTATTCATTATCAGAATTTCGAAATAAAAATTTTAAAATTAAATTGAAAATAATTTTTTATTGAAAATAGGAAGCTGTGGAAATTAAGAAGACTGAGATTCCTGGCGTTCGCAATTTCAGAGTGAACGAGTCGAACATGCGGTAAAAGTTCAATCAAAATTATGTATTGCCATTCTTGTCTTTTGAAAATAATTAATGATGTTTTTTAAAAACATGAAATGTTTCAGAATTTGGGAAGCCGTGATTGTACCATCAGCTGTTCCATTCAATAAAGGGGCTTTCAAAGTTGAGATTACTTTCCCAGAGCAGTACCCCTTCAAACCACCCACCCTCAAATTCAAAACTAAAATCTACCATCCAAATATTGATGAAGAAGGTGCAGTTTGTTTGAACATCATCAACTCTGAATACTGGAAACCAGCTACGAAAGCCAGTCAAGTCTTTGAAGCATTGGTGAAATTAGTGAATGAGGTATGTCGTACGTTTCCGCGTTTCCTTTTATGCAATAGTTAAATCGCTTAGCGTTTACTGAATTATCACCAAGCTGTTGTCATTTTAGCCGGAACCTGATCACCCACTTCGTGCTGATTTGGCAGAGGAATTTGTGAAGAACCGTGGAAAATTTGTCAAGAACGCAGAGGCTTTCACCAAGAAGAATGCAGAGAAACGTCCTTAGAATTAATTACTTTAAACTACATATCACAAAAAGGGTGCTAAATGTTCACCATTCATGAAGAAAATGAAATGGCAAAGTTATATTTAAGTCATAAATGTTCAAATTGCTATAATGGTTATTCAAAATTCGAAATTGTCAGTTTGAGAAAATGTGCTAGATTAGCTCTGAAATAAACTACGTAACTTTTCCTAAAACGTGTGTTGGTAGTGGTACGACCGGAAGAGTATTTATTGGAAATGTCTTTCACCAACTCAAGGTTGGTGAATAATGGATACCTGAAAATTTCCTTCACTGTGGCTACTTTCACTTTCTAATGCAAAGCAACCCTTTTTGAGCGTGTTTTATTTCTTATTTTAAGGTTGAAAAGCAAAAGTGGTCCTTGTAAAAATGGATTTTTAAAACAGTTGAACTCATGCGTTTTATAAATGAAGAAAATCTTCGAATGTACCGGATTATTTTGCTCAAGTATTTTCCAAGAATACGTGTGACATAATGAAGAATTGCTTACAATCAGAGAACTAGTTCTCAAGTGATCTCTGTTCTTGGCACACATTCATGTCAAGTGGACTCAAGTAGTCACGTAAAAGAATTGAGACGAAGATTGGGTTTGTGAAGAGTACACATTCGGGTTAAGCCGTTGAAAGGTGGATTGATTTTGGAGTGGAACACTTCATTTTTCTTGGATAACAAATATACGACACAAGGTGGCCCAAGAAAATTCAATTTGGAACATCTTAAACATCGGTTGAGTTGCAGTTGCAGATGGTAGATGAAATTGTAAAGAGTAGTGTTCAGAGGATGTACTTACATTTTGGAACAGCAGTCCTACTTCAATTTCAGCAACTCGCAGCTCTTCGAATTTCAACTATGATTTCTCATTTCGATTATTATATATTCTTTACTTCACACAAAACACCGACTAAATGGCAAAATTCATCCCTGGAGTGGCAGTGCTCTCATATTCTTCACATTTATTGAGTCATTGCGATTAACCTAATTTGAAGTGAGTAGGGATAGCATATCGTAACAGTCGAATGGAGTGAATGAAATCCGAAATCCGATATTCTGACATGCTCGCTCTGACACCCGATCTTCGGGCTAAAATGTCCGTCCCTTTAAACATTCTAGCGTAGGTATGACTTTTGAATTTGAAATGAAGTTCCTTTCAGTTTTTAAACATGCATACATATGTATAGAAATCAACTGTGTCAACGTCAACCCATCGCATCGCCGAACATGTTTGCTAATTAGAAATCAATCAAACCAATCAACGCCTGAAACCCCAGGGGCGTTCTGGTCTGGTATAAACCCCGAGATAATAATTCTCTCGGGGTTTATACCAGACCAGAACGGCAATTTTCAATAACACTATATACTTTTCGGCTATATAATTGGCAAATTTCAATTACACAATTATTGTGTAATTGAAATTTGCCAATTATATAGCTACACATATGTACATAGTAGTTTGAACAAAGTGGAATATTTCAATTTTTTCTCCTCTGAACCAGTTGAACAATTTTGTCCCAAATGAGCCACTGGTCAGTTGCAATGGTTTTAATATTGGCTTTTAGTGAAGGCCACAGAATGCAGTCCCACACATCCAGCTGATAATCAAATTCCAATCTCATGGCCTAGAACTTTTCACAGTTTTCACCTGTTCAGTCAATTAATTCCTTCCTGCAAACAAATCTCGACTACAACTCCCGGAAAAGTACTATATGTATACATATGTAACGTAAGACGATATAGACGATGCTAACATAATGATTGCTCACGGTTCAGATCAATTAGAATTATAATTCAGGATTCGAATTTTTAGAGCTAGAATCAAGACTTTGTAGCAAAAATATGAAAATGTTGACTTTTGCATACCACCACAACGATAATTTTTCCGAGTTGTGAACTAACTTTCGCGAAATAGATCCGTCAAATCTTTATTAAAATATTATTTGAAAAAAAAACTGAACGAAAATATTTTCGGAATGAATGGTAATACACGATACAGATTTTCAATACTAAAATGCCATCTGATATAAGTATAATTTCATAGATTATTAAACAGAATTTACAGTTATTTCTTTTTTGATCATTCATAACCACTTATATTGTCATTGGCACATTAGCTTTGGCTCCCAAACATTCCAAACGCAAGCCAAGCATGAAAATTGAACCAAAAACAACAGTAGTACCAACATAGTCACGATCATAAGTGATTTTCACGAGGGAATTTATTTCTCAGCACATTTTAACCCAAAATACTTGTCAAAATATTAAAAACTTCGAAAATTGAATTATTTTCGAGTTTGCGAGCTGTACTCTCTCTCAACAGAGCCCATACCTCAATGAAAGGTATGTGTGTGATCCAATTTGAGCTGATTCTTCAATCGACGCATTCATTTTAAATGTAACAACTAATGTTGTTCTTTCTGAATCACAGATGCGATAATAGGGAAAATTAGAAAATACTCGTAAATGTTATTTCTTCCATGGGTTTAATATTAAGAATTTCATTGGTTTTGGATTCCAGCGTTGATGACAAGAGCTGACAAATTAGAAAACAATCCAGACGATCAGAGAGCAAATTAAATTTAAAACATATCGTTTATACGCGATGTAATCCAGTCCTGGCGTTTGTTCATGGGATTATCAAAATATTCCTCAAAGCTGTGAATAATAAGGTACCACTGTACTTGACACTACAGCTATTCAATGCAATGCAAATCCAACACATTCCGCAACCATGTAGAATAACATTTCAAAGACCTGTGATTTATTCCGAACGCACAATTAATGAATAAATAAAGTATGGAACATTTATATTGTATTGTAACAGTTTGTATATGTAGTAACAACATATAACACGATTGAGATCAAAGCTGACATTTAAAATAATGTTGTACCACCATTGAATGACATACACATTAGGAGTACATGAAATGTAACGAACACTCCAACATATGTATGTAAATTATGAGTTGACGTTACTAATAATAATTTTATTCAAATTCTTCTGCTAACTTTACCCTCAATTTGGTCCATAAGCGTTTTGTTCTCCCTCTGTACATTTTTGAACGACAAATAAATGTCGACTAATACTCCTTATCATATTTAAGCATAAGAACACTACGACGGAATGACATTAAAATGAGACCAATAAATCTCATTCAGTACATTCTAAATATTTTTTAATCCAACAATTTTTCCATTCACATTGCTTGCACGCACAAAAATACCAATGGAATATAGTAGATTGTATTGTATTGTATTTGTATGTAATATATCGTATTTGGCTTAAATTCAAAAAGATAATTTGCATGTGAACTAATGATGTATAAATTAAATGTAACTAATTCCTAATTTTTAAATTTTGAGCAATTTTGAGTAAAGCCTTTTAATGAAACGTAAACCTTATCACTATCACTGTCTGATGGAAACCAGCCTATATAACGAGCCGTTCCAAGTTTAAATTCAATTATCATAATCAGGTAATAACCAATTTAGTTCTGAATAGGACATGCAGAATAACTAATACAGTGTAACCTGTCTTAGGAGACCAGGTATCTTTGTTCAAGATACGACAATAGTATAGTCGTACGGAAATTCAACATATCCGCATATTTCAAAATAAAACGGCCTACATCATATATGGTTCATCTTGTTTGTTTATAATCTTAAAAGTACATATAAAATTCATGACGAGTAACCACCGATGGACCGATATAGTCTACAATATTAGACACATGCATGCATTTGATATTTTTAAACGAATACGTTAGACTCTTTTGAATTTGAAAATTTAGATGTTTGAGTTTGAGGATTGCCAGAGAGTGTTGTCGTAGACATCCGATTATTTCTATTCATTACCGTCACCGTTGGAACTAAATTGCTTCCATTCAAAGACCCACCCCGATGTAGAATTGTCATTGACGTAGCGTCACTCGCAGTTGATTCTCTTTTCCGAAATGTATTTCCTGAGGGTGTGTATAATCTAAGAAAGAAAAAAGTATGATGACATTTATTCAGTGACTATACAGTACAGTTCTGCCCTGTATTCTACCATTAACGAGGACACCAATTTCTTCCGCAAATTGGATTTACTACCAAATACATACAGTACAACTATAAGTTAACTTTTTTTGTCCAAGTCTCCCCTCAAGAAACTTTTTCTTTTGACTTTTGGGCAAATCCATGGATTGGATTTTTCCTTTTTCTTTTCTTTCTAACTTTGAAGCATGAACATGTTGGTTGGAGAACGATATGCTTATTTTATGTAATGTACATGTTAGGAGGAAAACACTTTCCATGTAAAAACGAGATACACCGAGTGGTCATATGAAGTGCCTTGAGCACTATGGTCTGATAAAATAGAACTGTATGTATCCACAGCTACATTTCTAAGTATTCAAACTGTTCCAGCTACTAAAAAGACACTACAAATTCTATAAAATGTTAATGTTTTTACCCGTACAGAGGAAACAAGTAATAATTGCCTGCTCGGATTTTACTTGAAGTGTAGCTTCCTCGTTACAAAGTTAAAATACACTCACCTAATGCTTTCGGTTCTGGATCTAGGAGACCAATCACGCATCTGTTGCATGTGTTGTCGTCCTGAGTCGAATTCACATCCACAACATGCGAAACTTGGACCAACTTCTTTGATTCTGTTCCACTGATGCCGGAGTGCTACACGAACTTCTCCATTCAGGAAACAATAGAAGAGCGCGACGAGGAAACCCTAGAAAATCATCCGAAATATTGCCATTTCTACTGTACATTTCAATTTTACTTGTCAGCCATTTGTATGATCTTCGTTCATCAGAGTTACACGGTTACTCTCCTACAGATTTCTGGGCTATCATTTGTACTACTACTTTGGGTACACTCATCTTGGAAAGATAGAAGGCGAGCGAGCATTCTCTTCACGAAAAATTGAATGCCAGTTAATAGGAATATAACACTGTTCTTTACAAAAAAAATAGAAACAGGTTTTCCAGCGCTATAAAGCCAAACTTCTATGGAACCAAAATTTAAAACATGAGATTTCTCGCTGTAGAAGAATCTTTGGGGAATAATTAGCTGATCACTATTTATATTGTAGTCATCAATGGAAATAAAATGATAATTAAAAACTGAAGATGCATTCAAGAGACGCCGACGGTGACGGTAACATAATGTAGCAAAACCAAATTATGAAGCGTATTGAAGAGTTACAGTCAAATACTCGTACACTTGTTCGGAGTGGATTAATACACTAGTAGTCTAAATTGAAATCATCAACAGAGTGAGGTTGCAAATTTACCTGTGTAGAGATCAATAAAGCTCGAATATATTCATAGACCGGTGTTTGTTTTGATCCCGTCAGAATCAGAAGATAAGTAATTCCAAGCAATGGCATGAGGACGAGGAGTGCTTTGGCAGCTTTTCTAGACTGTTGAGTTTCAGGATTCATTGCGGATCGAAGTTTAGTAATCAGCACCTACATACATAAGGTACATAGTCAAGTTTCAGAATTGAAGTGTGTCAAACTGTATGAATTTTGTAACGAAACAAATAGGCTTGTTTCCATTTCAAATGAGAATCCGAGCCCTATAAATCTGCGATTAGTGAATTTTATTTCTATGCACAGTCTTTGAATTTTGAATTGTAAACTGGTCAAGCCATAGTGACTTTCAAATGACATGCACAAATCATGCGGCATTTTTCGTTGGGCTTTCAAGTAACAAATTTAAAAACAGGAAGAATGACGAAAAGCAAGTAATTGGGCCCGCCGGCGGTGCTGTCTTGTAGGAAAATAACAGAAAAACATCAAAGTCGAAATAACTTACCCACATAATTTGTGACAGGAAACATATATTGGCCACGAGGACAAAAATTACAGGGGCCTTGTAAATCCAGTCGTACTCATTTACATTGAGCCAGAGGCACATGGGTGAGGCGCTTCCAAATTCCGGATCATTGGTCTACCGAGGAAAATTCAGACAGACACTTTAATTATCCTTTCAATTTCTCTGTCAACACAGCTCAGGTTGAACGACAAACTTCCTGAGGACACCGCTGCTGCTGTCTGTCGTGTCAAACCCACAAGCGACAACATGTGGTAACAACAAAAACTCAAAACCAATTCGTGAGACAGAATTTGAACTTTGACATTACATTCATGCATGGTATGCGTATTGAGTATTTTCTCAGAAATTTTGAAACTACTTTATATTGACTTTTGCATTCTTCACTTCACTGGACATAACTATCCATATGACATTTCATTTCCGTCTGTCCAGTCCAAACAATTTTAAACTTTGGAAAACTATAGTGAACTGATTCATCAAAATTCGACGCAGTAGTGTGAAAAACCGAATATGGAGTTTCGACTCGTTGTACCGTATAGAAGGGTACCGTTGAGCTGTAACTTTTTTCCATAAAGGTTTTTCTGAACCACAAACCTGACCAATTCGCTCGTGTCGAATAAATATTATTGAAGTGAAAGAATACCCTTGAAGCGTTAACTAGAATACTATAATCTGTATTTATATTGTCATTCCAAAAAAATGGAGCAACATTTTAGTATAAATGCCTACAGAAAATTTGATCTTGTTCATATTGGCATTAGGGAAAGGGATTAGAAGGATTCAGCAACAATTAAATCATTTTGACAATGCAAAATGAGATTAACGTAACTATTTTTGAAGTTTTATATACAATTAGCGTTCAACAATAAACGTGTTTGGCGGTGAAGTATTTATTTCCCTGGTCTATCCGCTATTTAGTTCCCAAATTTCTACACTTAAAATCGCGTAAATACCACCTCAGACTGCTGAGTTACGACAAAACCAGGGTGTCAACTATTTTACTTCGAATTCCTGTGCTGCATTATAATTTTTAAATGACAAAACATTAACTGTTTTGTGTGTATTCTATTATTTTGTGAATCCGTGATAAAAGTAGAATCTTTTTAGTTTCAAAATACGTGGTCATAAAATGTTGTTCTGTCTTTGTCGCCATATTAACAGAGTTAAGACTGCGGCGATCGACTACTCTGCGTTCAGTCCTAGTATGAGTTAAACAATTTTGAAGTATAAAGTACAGACATTTCAAAATTGATCCACCCTGTCTGTACGAAGAACATGGCTCAAGTTGAGGCGCAAAGATAATAACGATACTGAGCACTATATTGGTGTGAAAGAAACTCGTGTCAGATGAGTAAAAGCAAAATCATGTCGACTTACTCCAATGGTAAATATAAGTAGACTTGAGAGTCTAGACTTTCGATTTTACGTTGCTGAATGCCTTCAAATTTGAAGTCTGTCTATCTGTCTGTAGATATGAAATTGTGCACTAATAGGCTTCCTTATTTTGCATGAGTGGCGGGCGCCGTGGCTTCATGAGACATGTACGAATTCCAAGGAGAAAGTAGGGTGAAAGTTTAGTTGGTTATTGTGGTGAAGCAAAATTGACTCAAAAGTCAAAAATGAAAAGTTATGCCAAGCGTGCTGTGCGGTTAAGCCAAGCCGTGACAATTCTTCTTTCTTGAATAACTGTGGAAGTTATCAATTCACTTGTGCTGTGCAGGTGTGAGCGATGTGAGCCGAGGGTGAACAATTTGTAGTCTCTTATTCAAATGTATTCTATAAAATTCTCAAGCTTTTTTTTGACAAATCTGACTTCAAATGTTTGCCAATTTGTCGGAATTATACATATTTTTGTTTGAGTTTCGGAGACCTCTAACTGAAACTACGGAATGGATTGTGGAATATTTTATATTCAGTCTAAGCACACACCTGCCTACATGTAAATATTGAACGAAATAACTGTATGCTGATGCTGATCTAAAAAAAACTGATTGTGAAATAGTTGGGGAAGCCATAGACAGACTCGAGCTTTTCATTTTTTCTACTTATCTTTCCGTTGTCAATTTCTACGATTTCTGACTCCAGAATGAATGAATGAACGATTATACTGGTTCTGTACTAGTAATTGACTGTAAGACAATTGAACTGAAGGGTCATTGACACACTTATTAGTTAATATAAATTAATCAGCTTATTCACATGCACCCTATTAACTTTTATAAGCAAACCGATTAACTGAGGAATGGACTCATAAAAAGTGCCGATTTCGTCCCAATGAGTTTACGTTTCACTTATACGAGCTGAAAAGAAAACCGATTAAGATTTTACGTCATCAAACATAAACCTATTTCGTTTCCAGCATTATAAATTATTCTGGGAACTCCCGCTAAGCATCAGAAAAGTATCACAAAATACTCTTTCATTTTTGTCAATATATGAAACCCAGAAAACGCCGTATGTTGCACCCTTGTAGTACAACTGTGACAAATATCTTACCAAACAGTATTTAAGATTTATCGTGAGAAAAAACAACAAAATGAATTATGAAATTCTAAGAATTTCACGGCTGACATTCTTATATCACCAACATAACACTTGTGTTCTAACACCCATGCCATGTTCAGAAAGCATGGCATTGTTTTTATGAATGACCACACAGACGTGCACGCAATCCAGTCCAGTACGTATAACTAATTCTTAAGTGCGTGATGTGATCCATTAGTAAAAAATAAACAACAGACTCGCGTGGGCACACTGCAGCTAATAATTTCTATTTTCCTTCAACAGATAGAAATAACCTCCGCAAATTCTTCACGTCGTAAACACACAATGACGTGCGAAGAGACGATGCAACAAGATTTCAATCCAATTCAATAAAAAAAACGTCCACTGGGTTTTTCACAAGGTGTCACTTAAGTATGTATCTGAGCGTGTTTGGCATTAAAGTACACAAGTCATGTGGGACCCTGTGTAGAATAAACTAAAATGGAATTCCACTTACATTAGGATCTGGCGGAGGGGACTGAGTTGTCCATTTGGCAAGGGCCCACCCACTGACGACCATGAGCGGAATGCCTAAAATTTCACCCAAAACAAATAAATTATCCATGACTTGGTTAATACTCAGAACAGAGTGAGTTGGATTAATTAGGACATCTCACACAAATTCCACGGAAGGAAACTGTCTGTACATATTTATTACTACTCACCCCATCCAATGGCAGCGTAGACTTTGAATTTGATATTATCAGCAACGAATGTTTGCACAACTAGCACGTACAAATACAACCCTGTTGAACACAACATAGAACATACATATATAAATTTTTGCAATACATTTTAACAAGACTAATTGTAGAGATGCATGCACTCTCTCGTGTTCTGTCGAGCTAAGTTTACACAGCGGCTTATTGAGTTCCTGTCTGTCATTTCAATTCATTAGTTGAATACATGAATTCTAAATTGAGTTTACATTCCATGATACCCCTACAAATTATAGAGTGCAGTAACTCAGAAGGACTATTTCGGCTTAGTATCAGTCGTATAAATCAGTAGGACGAAATATAAAGGTATAGAATTTTTGACACTGGGTTTCATGGCGAAGCACTGCACTGGGATTCTAAAATAATGAATGACGAATTTATCGGTCTGACCAAATTTTAAATGAGTTGTATTTATGGTGATTTGGGCTTAGGGAGCCGAACTGATATTTAATAGTTATAGTCAGTACCTTGGGGTAAGAGTTGCCCTTGCCGTTTCCCTATATTGAGTGTTCAATCACACGAGCGAATTAATTATCGGTCAACACTTTAAGAACCGAGTCGATAAGTTTCGCCAGGGAAGAAAATTCTGACAAACTTCACAAATTATATTAATGCGTAACAAGTCGTCCCTAAGAAGGAAGTAAAATTAGTTCTTAGAAAAACCAGTCGATTTTTCCATTTCTTGATTCCATCCCGGGTTAATGGAGGGCGGAAATCAAACGACTAGTCTGAAAAGTACATAAATGTACTGTCCCGTAACTACAATTTTTTTTTCATCCGTACGTACGTACTCCGAACAACTTCACTGAATTATACGTACATACGTGGTAAAATCAAGGAAGGAATGAAAGCTTTCACCCAATTGCCCGTGGTAGTGGTAATTCCATGACCGTATGTATGAAAGCTTTTACTGCGGGAACTGTCTTCATAAATTCAATTTGTTCAATCAAATTGAAAACTGGTACAGGATTACATATGAAGAGCGCGACTGTGACTACGTACGTTCCTAGTAACACCTGTCTTTACTTTGTTCCTCTCACACAGGAAGTCCCATTTAGTTTCTCCTCGTCCAATTCATTTGTTACACATTCAATGGGAGTACCTGGTGAAAGTGGAGGTGAAAGCATGTACGATACGATTTTCAATATAATTTCATTATGGAAACACCTTCATTAGAAATTATACTTCATTAGTCTCCTAAGAAGGGCCAGCACAAAACTTGCATTATATTTTTTGAAGTTTTGAAATAATTTATTTTTTGAAATGACCCGTAGGTCAACGCAAAGTAAGTAAACTTTTGTGTTCAAATTGTGTTCATTGTCGTACACAGTAGCCAGAATTTTTTATTTGATTCTAAGTAAAGGTCAAGGGAATATTCACAGTGAAAGTTTGTTTCCGGGTTACCCTGAAAGCTTTCAGTGGCTGATCGTATCAAATACAATTTCCTTTGCACTTGGTTTGGTTGTCTGTTGAGAAGGAAGTACCACCCATTACAGTATTTCCCTATGTATAAAATTCAATTGTGAAAGCAATATAGATGAAATTACTCCTTGTCAGAGCTCTCATATCCTGTTGAACCATATAACTGCGCATAATATCTATTCCACTTTCCACACACAGGAAGAACCTTGTTGAATCATTTATAAAATAATTCGATTGTCTGCTTTTCTTAGGCAATTTATTCCAAGAACCACGATTTAACGCTAATGCGTAGGTCGGCGTTGGCACCGCTGACTGAGTGGTAGAGACTCTGTCATAGATTAATTGCCCAATTTAAGGTACGCACTAAAATGACGAAGGGTTGAATTTTCAGGAAGATTGTTCGTCTAGTCTATCATTAGGTTGAACGTTTTCAGAAGGTGTACGAGTGTTGTCTTGGAGCTACTGGAAATTATGACTTGTGCGTGCGCGTTGACGATTTTGAGAAGTACGTTGTTACTTAACTTGTAGCAAATTAAGCCATGTACGTACGCAAAAACTACACACGTGGACGCGTGGTAACATTTTTGCAAGAAAATAACAAGTATCATTCTCATTATCAAAATTATTGCTATTATATATTTTCTCTTTGATCTTGCAATGCAGCGGATGCTGTGATTGCATCCACGAGTTTTACCTATTGCCGTTGTCACCGAGTTTAATGTCATACTAGAAATACGTACTGTACTAGACGTACAATTATTTGTTGGCTAAGGGGATAGAAATACAGGAAAATGAATGAATGTGCTTACCTTCGACAAACATCCAAAAGAAATTGGTCATGTGAAAGTAGTGCAGAAGTATGAATGTGACACAGGAGACATGATGATTAGAGGTTCTCATGTTAGCCTGTAATATTTCAAAAGGTTTCAGAGACCAGGGAAATGGAGTAAGCTCCTGCCTTTGGAATCAATTTTCTTAAAGTGCAAGTAAAAAATGGGCTTTCTAAATAAGAGTTTCTAGGGAGTGTATTGAACTTGCCATAGTTAACGTCTCTGTTAAAAGTATGAAGGCGAAGGCTGGGTTTTGGGAGTTCCTTTTTTGGGAGTAATTTTAAAAATTGAATTTCTGTAACATCCACTGACTGCAAATTAAAAATCAATGATGTTTACCTGTGAACTCATAAAACTGGTCACTATCCACAAAGTATCCGACAGAATGTATGTAATAATAAGATGAGTATGAATCTTGTTCCGCAAACATCTGAGTTCCCTGAAAGAAATCAATAAATTGTAATCCACTTTGTAAATCTAATGTAGGTAATTCATACTGACATTTAATCACAAGAGAGTACCAGAGCATTATTGCAATTAACTATTTATGGACTTAATGACTTACTTGAATGAAATAAAAATAATCATAGCAATTCCGAGTAGGCAGAGTGAAAGAGAGTATCCAACCAGGTAAATTCCTGTAGTAATGACTAGTGTATTATCATCCGTTCCTGGTACTGTTGGCAAAGGAAGACAATTTGCGTACTCTGTACGATTCTGCCAAGTGCCGTCTTCTTGACAAAATCTGCTTGCGGTTTCTGAAATCAAGAATGTTAAATTAACATTGAAAGAAATTACGTTAAAATTCTAAATCAATTAAAAATAAATTGTGGATATAAATTGAAATGATTCTGAAAAGTGCTTAACATTTTTCATACTCCAATTTCTTACAATTTTTAGCGAGTGTATTTTGTGGTTTCCTTTCCACAGTAAGATCTTTCTGATACTTATTAGAAGCAAAAACAGTACTGTAGGTACCTGAGTCCCTGCCAACTTTATTGCAAGGAAAGTTTAGACCAACAGACATTTTAGAAACAATTAAAATTAAGTTTACACGAATCCGACTGTCAGACTATAAAAATATTTCGAGACTCGTAAGCCAAGTCGTATTTTCAAACATGTTAATATTTGAGTGAATAGTTGAATAAAAGTTTGTTGGGCATAAATTCCATTAGGGTCCAACGACTTCATATTATGTATGCTAAAACCGCAGTAAGATTAATATTGCTTTTCAATTGTAGAATTTAAAATTGTGAGGTTAGAGAGGACAAGCTCCATTCTAGAATTTACAAACGCGTTTCATAAAAGGAAGAGATCAAATCAAGAGCCAAAGAAAATGCCCTGACAAGATATCTCATAGACTTATGAAAAAAAATACACCGTTAGTTAATATGCTTTCTACGCCTATGAGAC
>JAQGCB010001400.1:0-14641 GCA_034698835.1 Protaphorura tricampata
ATTTATTTTGGTGCTAACGCTGTTCAATTTGGTGCCATTTCCATTAAATTTGGTGCCGGGTTAAAAGGTAGCCATTATAAAATCACCTGTCTGCGAACATGGGGATCATGAAAACCATTGCATATTCCAAGGTCGCTAGCATTTACTATTCAATTCAACCCTTTAATTAAACGAAATGCGGTATTTTGCAGGCTCCGACCTTGTCATGGAAAAACCAACATCAAAACATAATTTACGGAACTGAAGGTCATTTCGTTTCCTCTAACAAACGAAAACAGATAGAAAAGTAGGCAGGTAAATGCAAACCCGCCCGGATTAAAAATGCGTTCCATATTTTACTGTATGTCAAAACTCTACCACGTACTTCCATAAACACATAGACAGTTAAATGTCAGAGTTCATCACTACTCTTTATATTCACTATCATACGCGGCTCTAAAACACCCACGCTTGGAAATGCGTATTTACAAAAGCTAGAAGGCATAAAAGGTAACTACCGGGAACTTGAGAACAGCATTCTTCTCCTCATGATCTCCAACTTTTAAAAGTGTTAGTTCTTTCGACGTCAAACAAAGTCTGTATGGCCCAAGTATATTTTCTTTACTTCCTAACCCTTTATTTAGGGCTGTCACGAGCCATACATGTTCAAAATGTGGTTTAACTCCTCCCATTAAATTCATTGTTGGCGGTGATATATTTGTTCCCCCTGTTGTGGGACCATTTGGCGTCATCATCATCATATCATCAGCCTCATCTTCATCCCCTGTCAATGAGTTCATGAGTCTGAGCCATTCATTCATTTCTTCCTCCGAATTCATTGCTATTCGGACGCAGTCATTGTGGGTGTGAAGAGCAACTGCCCACTTACACTTGGCATCTGTTCGACTTATGTTGAAACAGGCTTTCAAAATAATGCTCCTGGAAAACAACAAAATTAAAACCAATTAGTCTAACGACTCATGGAACAAAAATTCAATACCAGCAAATCCCACTGGGCCGCCAACTTGGCGCTTGGGAGTTCTAGTTTTTGCAAGGCATTTCAAATTCCTTCTTTAGTTTCCTGCATGTACAATACTCTACACATGCATACCGCTATTTGCTATTTACTAATGTATTTGCCATCACCCATATCGTCGTAATCACATTCCTAAGCAAAACTTGCGTCAATTCCTTCTTCATGCTCTTACATATGAATCAATACAATTAAGAGTCACGAGATGAAAATTCTTCCGTTCACACCTCACCCTCACCCAGTTCGATTATTTAATGTAGCATCAAGAAAAATGCATGTGACTATGACATGCTATTATAAATGCATCGTAATTTTGTTGTCTAGACCTGGGTCTGGATGTTGAATTGTGTATGATTGGTCACTCAATTACCGGACAAGACCAGAAACATAAAATTTGAACTTTATCCACATCATCATCATTTTCATCATCACATCAACCTAATAAAAAGCTAATCATTCGTTTTCCAGTAAATAATACAAGTACAACTTATATTTCGTTCACGGATGCAAACAATTTAATTGTACGTTGTGTAGAAAAAAAAAACTAGAATGGGAAATTACAAATGTAATGCAATCTGCAATGTCATGAGATTATACATAGTGTTGTGTGACTAGTGCGTGTGTGCTACATTTTTCTCTGGAAATGCCGTATTATTATCAAAACAATATCGTCATCGCAGTACGGTACGGCATATGTTATGTATATATGCTTACAGTATACTACTCTTGAAGTGCTCAGTCATCAGATCTGTTAAAATTTACAATTTTAAAGCAAGCAATTAACACCTGAGTCCATAAGAGATCTCCGTCATAATTTCAACACGACCGGTTCCTCTGCTACGCTAATTTAGTTATCTTCGAAAGCACGTATTTGCGGGGTCTATACTGTCTAGTGTCTACTTACGTATTTAAATATTTTTATCTACAAGTTGAGCTTCTAATCGAACAATCAGTCACCAAACTAACCTAAAATGTTTACACAGTAGCATGTAAACTAATTTGCACTGCATTCATTTCCTTCCCTCTTTCTTAATACATTGTGCTTAAAACCGCGGGTTGCCTTCTACATGAATTTAACAATAGAATAGAAGTACCAAAAATAATCAACTAACTATCAGTTCGAACATGTTATGATTAATTTCTGGAAAAATTTAAAAATTCGGATATGTTTATCCTGAAATGTTTGGCGTCAAAATTAGGACAATAATATTTGTTTTAAAAATGTGCAGAGCAGATTGCGATTGTGATAAGAAAGAAACAATGAATTGAACCACCTTGGTCCTTGGTCATTTAGTTAGATTAACTCCAAAGCTATGCAAACACACGATTCTACTGCTATCTTCTTTATTCATTCAGTTGTAAAACAAATGTTACAAAATTATCTCAACACTTCGTTCTCCAGACAGACTCGTGGCAATAATAAAATGCGTACCAAAAAAACGACGTAAACAAATGAAACCGAAAACATCCCGCTACCAATACTATCGCTCCTATCACTTTAATTTGTTTAAAAAAACACACGCGTAAACCTAATCGTTGAGATATACTGTATATACAAATAATAATTAACCTGGCGGACCAAAAAATGCTACAGCAGCTCAAATTACAGAAAGAAATGAAATTATAAAGTAACAGTTTTACAGGTTAATAGTGAAATAGGCGTTTAGACATGACTGACGATTCCAGTCAATCAAAAGAAAAATTAAGCCGTTAGATCTGAAACACGGCTACAGAAGTGTCGTTTGCTAATAAAAAGATCTATGTTTTTAAACAAGCCGTCCATTGGGTCCGCAACGACGAAAATGTCTCGGTAATAGCATCCCCTGTTGCAGTACAACTTTCATCAACTATACACCATTTAGCATGGTTGATCATTATCGTCATCATGATGTCCTCGTGCCTCATAATTCAATTTACGTTTCTTTCCGAAAAGCAAACTTTATCATCCAAAATAACAAAAACATTGCACGACTAAACTATTCTACCCACTATACTAAAAAAATCAATAGACAACAGAAATAACCTCACTCACACGCTCCTACTCCGCTCTTGACAATAATAGACAAACATGCATTCATGCAATCATGCATACTTCAAAAGCAAAATGAATATCATCATCAGTTAGTATAGTCAGCGTGTCCAGTCAGACCATCAGTCAATATTCGAATCACACAATATCTACCGTGTGTGTCAAAAGTTCACAATAGCAATAGTTGAGTCAGATGACCTTCATAGCGTTTCTGAACTATAGGATGATTAAGTAATTTGAATGATTTCTTTTGATCCACCATGTATATAACATCTATTTTCAACTTTATTACATACATTCTATGTACGTACAATCTTGTCATTCATTAAGCTAAGCTATTACAAATAATTCGTTGTGCTACGGCTGCATCTGTCATCCGGCAAAAACATTGTCCATTGTAAGAGAGAATCCGCTATCACATTTGCAAATTCGTTCGCATGCCTTACGTTGTATTTTGTACGACATACTGCTGTTATTTCCATTGAGCCCACACAATTCCTTTTTTTTGTTGAGCTCACGGGCTTTCCCCATTTCTTTTCACCCGCGACCTTCCCATCCACTTTCTATGTTACATTCTACGTCGCAGTTTCAGTATTCACTCCCAGTCCTTTTTCCTTGTTGCTAACCAACGACACGACGAACGACTCTAATTCTAACAACCCAATTAAAGGGCCTTGACGTCAATCGTAAAAAATAAAAACCATAGAATGAAGAGGTTCATTGGATAACTAATATACCTACTAATGTCCAATTATTTGAATGCGTATGCCATCAAGTTCATGCTAAAAATGTAAACGCTTATGGTATTTTGATGACGATGCCATGAGACTTGATGCTATAATTGAATTAAAGTATTTTGAATTTGACCTCCGATTTTATAAAATGTTTATCGGATTCGTTACTAAGTTATAAAATCACAACTAGTAATTCGAGATGTTCCGTTTTACCTCGAGCTCTATTCTACATTGTCAAGGACATGACATAACACACAAGTACCAAGTACGCACTTTGCTCCACGCGACACGACGACATTAGTGTCATCATAATCATGTGACCATAATTTCCAAAATCTATTCCATTCCAAATTTTCTTGGAACAAAAGAAGTGCTTGTTTACATTTTTCCAATCTGGCGCCATCAATCCAAGCCCCATGAGATGTAGTAAGCAATTCAAAACCTTTCAGACTAAGAACGAAATTGACAGTACAAAGTACAAATAACTACCTTGGAGCACGATTCTATTTTGTTCCCTATGGAATGACTCACACTCATTGTCAGTCAGAAGAGAAGATTCGACTTAAGTGCAGGAAGATATACGAACGACAGACATAGATAGAGATGATGAAGATGCTCCCGTAAAAATTGACTTTGTTAACGGCTGCTGCCTAATATGACACCCATGTCTCAGCCTCAAGCCAACGAAGAGGCGACCTTCACCTACTTGGAAGACTTGGACCGAAAAAGAACTATTATTTAACAACAGTTTTATCCACATAATAGAAGAATAGACACGTGTGTTTATTGTTTACGCCACGCCAAACCACGCTAGTTCCGTTCCAAAATTGTGATTTCATAAGTCAACATTTACACTTTTTTTCATTTTGACCAAATTCCTGGGCTCAAGGGGCACAGAAGCATAGCTGAGCAAAACCTGCATTAGTCTCCTAAATCCAAGAGCCGATACCTTAAAAAATGGTAGTAAACTTCCTGTTGACAACGTACTTCATCTACACCGCATCATACTTCCGATCTGACTCTGGGTTAAAATCAATTATCCATTATCTCCATAACCTACTCTACTCCAAGTTGAAATAAATGAAAAACATAACATAAATCTAAACGAGTTATCACCCGGCGGTATGACAAACCCCAAATGGTCGTTTAATCTGTCTATTTTCATTCCTGTTGACTTCGACTTTGGCAGAAAAAAATATGAAGTGTTATCGTCGAGCCGCATGACAATTCATGTGAGGTAAGTCAGTCAGATAATGTAGAAAATGAATTGATCATTCAATTTGAATTTGAACAAATAAACAAAAACACCTTCGACCGCAACCCAACCTTTCATTCCTCCCAACTTGTTATCCAGTTGTTTGTTAGCCTTCCCTTACGTCCTTATTGCCTCACCACACAAAATATATGACCCAACCTCTACTCGTGCCCAAGTGATAACCAATAAAAATACCTGTTGCAAATGTGCCTATATGCATAAATACTTTGTTATCCAGTTGCAATTAATAAATTTTCACCTGTTTCTAAACTTAATCGAGCGTTTCCTAATGTATATAAAATTTAACCGAAGGGCACAATGTTGTTTGCAAGCAAAAGAAATGGTTACACATGTCAATTTTCATGGAATATTTATTAAGCACCTCCACTTTTTACTATATTAATGTTACGACTCATCTCATCGGTGTTATTTTAGGAATACTTTTTTACATTTGGAATTCTACTGTTATTCTGTAAAACACATATTTTCAGGTGTTTGACAAATTGAAATTTCAAACTGATTTTACGACGTTAATAACGAGTTCCGACTTCGGCATTATTGCAGATAGAAAATACACATGAATTGTCCTACAGCAAACAAACGAAGTAAGAACAATTCAAGTGCAATTTTTCTTAATAATACGAAGATAGTGTTGCCGACATGGACACAACCAGACCGACCAGGTGACTTGAATTGACCATAATATAAATTTTAAAAAAAATCACTTGTCAGCGATCATGCTTACACCATGGGATAGACACATGCACATGCAAACATTAATAGAGTTGGAAGAAATGCTAACAAATTAAATGCATTTTATCAATATCAAACCAAACTGTGCTCTTGATATTACAAACTCAGCATCGCCTTCCATCACAGAAAAAATGTGTTGCTGACGTCTGTACTAAGCAAAGCAAACAAATAAATAGAGTACAAATTCCCTTTTATTGTACCACTCCAACCTCCAACTCTTGTCTAAACCTCAACCATCTAGCACTACTCAGGTCATAGTTCAAAATCAAAACTCAATAACCAGAATTAAATTGAAATAAACTTCAATATCAAAATCAAAGCTACTTTATTCCACTTGACTTTACTCAAATCCCATCCAACTCATCTCCACGATTCACGTCCACGACCTACGCTATATCAAACTAGTCAACCAAATCAAAATGAAACCAAATTAATTTAATATTCACATTTTCTCCCAAGTTCTTCAATTTACTCGAATAATTTACCTGAACTTTATCTGAAAATATTGCAATAAGGTGAAGTTCAGAACAATGGACAGGTAAGACTATGAAACCCTTAGAGAGCATACTTAATATTCAAGTAAAAAAATTTGATGTAAAATCTCAATTCACTCTCAAGCCTCATGCTGACATTATAGATTATAACAAGATCTTTACTTATGCGTGACTATGAGACATTTTATTTTTATCATGAGTTGGTTTAGTAAAATTCGAAAATATTAGACCAATAAATTAAAAGACGATATTATGTTCACTGTACGTACACTCATCACGCCCCACGTGAATAGAAAAAAAACTTGACACCAGGGTAAGTGTGTTTAACTTCACATTCACATCGGAAAATCCGTATGCAATGCAATCACACTTACAAAGAAATAATAATATCGCATTAATATTTCATACTCAAATAATATGGATGCATTCATTCTTCGACCTACCTGACCCTACCTAGTGTAGAAATGATCAAGGCCAGGTCGAAATTTTGTATCCTACCGTTCCCTCGTATCTTGGTTACAAAGGCACATAAAAAAGAACACTTAGTATGGCCATATTTACTTGCATTCTTAGTAATAAAGATTCAAACCTCGACAATAACAAATCTCTTATGGTCCTAGTGAGCCTTTCAACCCTTTCATATTCCATTCAACTCCACAAGGAAACCATTTTTCTTAATATTAATACGAGAACAACTTCAACTGTTTTGAGCACAAGTGTGGAATTTAAAATCACTTCTAACTAATTTGAAACATTTTGTTTGAAATCGATGAGACTTGAAACACGCAAACCTGAAAGCTTCAGTCTGATTTGAATTTTACATAAAAAGTAGGTTCCTTGTCAACTTCCAGAAAACTGCAATAGCAATAAAAGTAAATGCATCCATAAGAAGTAAATTCTACATACATTTATTATAGCAACAAGCGCAAGCAACCAAAGCATGCATGCTGGGAGTGAAAGTTGTTTATTCCTTGTCGTCCTTTTGAACTTGACGTTTGTACTCAAATGTCAGAAAAAAATAGAAGCCTTTCAGATTTTTGGATAGGCAGATTGTTACTAACAATAACAATACAATGCAATTCTTACAATAACAACTCAATAGCCTTAGATCTGGCATCTGTTTACCTGTGCTTGCTTGCATCACACTTTGTTTTAATTACATCATATAAACACTCACTCCATTAGAAGAGACCCAGACTCACTCACATCACGCTCACATTTTTAATTAATTAGTTTCTTTGTCTTTTCATTCAAAAACTATAAACATTTTATGTCATCAACGTGATGAAAATACAACGTACAACGTGCAGCAGAAAAAATTGCGGAAAACAATGCAGACCAATCTAATAGATAATAAAATAAAATATAAAATTGTCAAATCGAGGAAGTCAACAAACTCTGTCAAGGTAGTCTCCCTGTCTCCTTACTAGCTTCGTATTCCGCACTGCGCACTTTACTAGAACTCCATTTTCGCCAAAACAAGAATGACCTCATCAACATTGTTCTACTAATTTATTTTATACATACGTTTTCTTTTCTTGGGAAAAAACATTATACAACCTTGCAAAACTAAAACGGTGTACCCAGTAATTTTGGGAAACACGTCGAAGCCTCAGACTTCAAGGGAACCACTGTCCATTTATACATATTTGGGATGGGGATACTAATATACGAAATTTGATCTTTGAGTCTTCATCATCCCCCCGCCCATCGTCAATGAATAATCCAGCTCTAAGGTGACGACAAAAATGGTCACCTTCACCTTGGTCAAAAGCCGTAACATGATGTTTGTTCATACTTTCGTTTGGCAGAATCAACTCAGTAATTAAAACTAGAGTAATAAAACAAATAATTTATTCAAAGCAGACATAGTAGCGGAGAGTAGACAGACATCATACGATACGGTATGGCTTTATTTGTCATTCAGTTTCTACTGAACGCATCGTTCGTCAAAGGCAAAAACTAAAGTGGTTGTAAACAAGCTTATTAAACAGCGTATAGCTAGTTAGCTAGTACAGTATAGTATAAATCGACAATGACAATGTAAAACTTAGACCTAACCTAGACGACCGGAGACAGGAAAAAGTGGTCAGACTCAGACATTTTAGTTATAGTTAGTTAACCATCCCTACACACTACACAGTACAAACTTTGTCCATAGACTTGATAATGACTTGAGACAGGTTTACTTATATACGTATATAACAATTATTTAGTTGTATTCTCGCAGAATATCCAAGTTCACCCTTCCTTGCCTTCTACATTTTTCACTTGTTATTATCTCGTCGAGTCCAAGTCCAGTCCAGTAGTACTGTCTAGTGGTATTATCACCTTAAAGGGCACAGTAATAAATGATTACATTCCCACCAATACCGATGAGCTTTATGAGGCAACCAAAGTCAAAGTATAAGACACAAGGTTAACTAACGCACAGGACACAACTTATACCACACAATCCCCTGCCTACCACCCGATTCCTTACAGTTTATTTGTCAAAGTCTTTTAATCATGCCGTCATCTCTGCGTTGTGGGCCGGACCTATTGTGTCATACCAACTTTCCGGCAAAACTCTCAGAAATGTATCTAATCAAAGGTATAAAAGGTCAACGACCTTACAATATACAACCCGAACAGGTAGCCACACACATCCAAATAAAAATAAATGGGTCTAATCTAGTAGTTCTATTTGAATTCGAAAGTATAGTGCTGGTGCAGTATGCTTCGTGTTCTATTAACCTCATTTGGCATTGGCATACTTCGTAAAACCCAAACAAATATGTTTTTCACTTCATAATTCACTATCGCTATTACAGGCCGAGGGACACTTAAGAGATAAAAATGAAAGATGAAATGTATTATTGTGCATAGTCTATACTATAAACATTATTATTGTACAAAAGATCATCAACAAACTGAACAGTGGGGATTTTCCAATCCTTATTGATACAAATTAAAATCAACAATGTGACCGCTAATATTAAGATTATGGTATTGTACTTGGTATATCTTGAATAAAGTCGACATTTTAGCTTATTTCCATAATCAAGAACTGTCGAGAAGTGGAGAAGTGTACAAATTTTCGAGTAAATCCACATTGATTGGATTGGAAGGATTCAAGTTTAAACTTACTAACATGCCTTTTCTTTTAATGAGACAAACAATATAATTAACATTTAGGTCCGCGTTTGGGTACAATAAATACGCATATTTTTATTTCGCTAACGTCGATTTATGAAGGTACACATCCAAGGTTAAATGTACGTATTATCACTACCACAGAAGCAATAGCATTCGCTACACTTCTTTGCCTACGTCACTTGTTTTTGTTTGTCAGTCAATTTTGCGGTCTACTCAGCTGCTTCCAATTCCATCCCATCAATTCAATTCATTTATTCTTACTTTCTCTCATCCTATTACTACATGTACATGTGAGAACATAACAGCAGACGCATTGAACGAACAACATAACACCGATCGATTTTTTTTAGACCGGCCCTTAGGTTCAAGAGTTTTATTATTTGACATCCTCGTCAGGCAAACAAGAGAATATAATAGACAAGCCATTCCATTCCCCAAGCGTAAGCACATTAGAATTATTACAAAGTTACGATACAAAGGTGGCTCTAACTCTAGTCTAGTTCTATAAACTTTTCCCTGCACCCACGCACGCAATACATTGCTTCTAATATTCCTAATCTCCTTCCAATCCTTAATGACAAAACTAAGAACTAGGCAACCACGTTATAAACATCTTCAAGACTGTCATGCACTCGTGTGGGTAGGTTTTTGTGGTCCAATTCAATCTCATTCAATTCATAGGTCAAACTTTGTACCACTACCCACGTCAAAATCACGTGATAAATTCATTACATTTCCCCAAAATTAACTGACAACCAATACCCATTCTAATTTGAAATTAAAATCCGGTCAAAATTCAACCAATTCGACATATTTTTGGTGGAGCATTTTAGTACACAAACTTCGGATTATTCAATGCGGTAGTCTGGAACGGAATGGAGGTGCTTTAAACTTCCTGATTAAAATGCAATGCTGGGTGGGACTGACAAAATCAGGAAAAAAATTATCGTATTGGACCAAAAAAATTGCAAGAAAAATTACAACGGAAAGAGTTCGTCATCCACGAACCATATGAAGAAAAAATCACTCGTTCACTCATGATAATTTCAATTTCTTGGCATGGCACTGTCCGAAACGTACCTAATTAAATGTAATCTTAGATTACCTAACCTAAGAAAAACACAGCATCACAGTGAGGAGAGGAGGAAAAAGAGATATCGGCGGGCGCCGTTAGTATGAATTACTCAACTTGTTTACTCATTTGCTCAAACTTCATCAGCGTATTACATTACATTCAAAGTAAAGTTTAAGTTTAAGTATGCAAGTACACAAGTAAGTACTATAGTTAAGTTAATGGCATTTAGTTTTGAGTTAGTTAGTCGTTAGTGGGTTGGTTGGTTTTAGCTAGAATCCATCTTATAATACGACAACAACAGTTGAGTCATTTCCCTTCCGAGAGAAATGAAACAAATAATAAACAAGTAAGTTATAACTTGTAGCCCTACCGGACTGTCCACCAATTCCGATCCAACCCAATGGATTCGTCAACTCCATTAGCCAAAATCAAATCATGTCTACAAAACCTCAATGACCAATATCCGATTCACCACTTTATTCTATCGAAATCCGGTCTGTATAAGTCTTCTTCTGCGTATACCAAATCCTATATGTAATTCATATGTCTTGTGGCTATTGTCTTCCGAGAAATTCCTCAGTCCGTCCGCCCAAGATTATTCTACCCGCACCGCACCGACCCGTGCACAACCGGACAACGAATTACTAAGAATTTTCTAACCAATCCACACTCTTAATTCGCAATTCAAGTATTGCATTGTGTTATGAACATAACAATTCCAAATTAAATAGGAAGAAAGCAAAATTGGTCAGGTTTCACTTCCTTTCCCCATTTATTCAAAACAACGCTTTCGTGCATCGCAAATTCATGACCACTTTCTTTTCCTGTAAAATTTAACTAGGCGTTCGCGTTAGAACAAATATTATTTGCCCTTATATTCTACCTCATCTTTCTTTCATCTACAGTTTTATAGAAGTAGACAAACACAAAGTAATTACAAAAAATTAACACAGCTACTAGAATTACACTTTGCTACAAACTACGACGATAGTACGATTCAATCCAAACACGCAGATTTGAGTTTTGGTCAGCTTGACAAGGCCTGCCCGTCGGCATTGGCATTTCGAGTTTGACATGCAATCACCAATATAAGCTTACACAATAACGATCAAAACTACCTGCTGTTCAAAACAAATCTCAATCATAAATCCTTCTCGTCCATACTCCATTCCATACCGTGTCGTGCGGTGCGGTGGGCTCCGATCAAAACTGTACAGGATTTCCCTCAATTATTTATCTGTTTATCCCACCTTCTACCTAAAGAATCCCACCACACGCCAAACATTTTTTGTATTATAAGGTACTGTGTAAACAATAATCATTTACCGGACCTTTGTTTTGCTGCAACCTTTGATGATCAGGTGCAAACAAGTGGATTGGTCATAATTTCGTAGCTCAAATCTCCACTCAAATCAACAATAAAATACGAATAAACTTAATTACCCACAACAATTGAGTTCGAAAGCAGTACTGTACATTTCTACACCTTAAGAAATCTTACTTTTTAAAAATTCTACCCTTGTAACGAGCGGAATACTCTCGAAGCATGACAATTTTAGGTTTTACGTATGATTCTGGTAAATCGTCACTTCCGACGATGAGAGCAGAAGTGCATAAATATACTCAACAATGACAACAAGAAAACTAATGACTGATACATTAGATGCATTGATTGTATAAGTCCTAATCAAAATGCCACTGACATTATTGCACTAGTATTTTCATGGTGTGCCTCGCTTAACCCCAATGTAAACAAACCGAATAAAAATACCTACAAAATAGTATATTTTAATTGTATCACGTCGTATCCGTATCCATAATTTACTAACTTTACATTCAAATTCAAAACACTGCAAAACCTGGTGTAATTTAATGCAACGAAAGTATTTTATTCTGTACATTTCCACCTTCCTACTATCCTACTCCTCATTAATTGTTGTTCCCAGAATTCGCGAATTCACCACATGCTAAATTTGCAAAAGGTGTATCTATATCCAAAATCTGCTTAGGAATGGGAATATGAGGTACCTCAACCTCCACAATAACAAGCAACAAAAAACACACAGCACAAGCGCCGCTCCATAGCTCACAGAGTCAGGTGAGGTAATTGTTTTTCCAAAAAATACTCATGACGTGACGTCGCTTTGCGAACTTGCAAACTTAGCCTAGCCAACATTCAAAAGCCAACCAAATGCAAACGTTTCATTCGCTGTGTCATCTTATTCGCATTCGCAAAATAAACCTAACCCAACCTAACAAACCTATCGACCATAATATTCGGCCACGACGACAATAATATTTGCAATATCAGCTTGACTATCTATTTCCTTTGAATTTCAGACTGCCTCTGCCTCCCTACAAATAACAGTGAATTGTGAACGCAAAAGCAAAAGGAAAGACCGGCGCCGAAGACATCGACTGTGAACTGGCCTTAAAAAACCATATGCCGTATGAAAATAAACAAAATGAAAACTTTACGTTTTCAAACTTAACGTTAATAATTTTTGATGAGAACCACACATTCGTAGATTTTCCCACGTTACGTCACATCATGCATATATTATTCTCACGCACCTTCAATTCGAATTCAATCATCGTTAAAATAACCAGGAGCAGGGATTTCCGTTTTTAAAGGAAAACAAAACATGACGTCTGATGAAAATTTGACAGTCAAATAAATAGTCGAATCTTCTTTCCTCTGTAGTAATCTAACCTTGAAGATGATCACAGTCAGCATGCCACATGAACTAGAAGTTTCGTGTCAATTTAATTTTAAAAGAAACGGAAACGAGCAGTCCAATAATATTTTTTATATTTATTTAATAGTTCTGCATACTTTGAGATTTCTTATCCTAAATCCAATCAGCGAGTAAGAAACAAATTATGCTATCAAAACTTCATGTATGTGGATGAAATACAAACATATTAGTGCGGATTAAGCATTAATGATGGAGGAAGAAAGGAAGATGGAAGAATGAAAAATACATCTCACATGACCTACCCACAAAATATACAAATTGCAACTTCAACTATGATCGTGTGACGTGTTGTAAGTGTTAAGTCAGTCAAGTCTGTGAATACCTCAACATGTGAAGCAAGTACCACCACCACCGTGTGAACAAAAACCTACGTCAATAATTTCGGAGTTGCGGTTTGCACCAATTCAATCTGCAAATTCTCAATAATTCGTCAGTGTTGGGAAGGATCACAATCCCATAGCCTTGAGTTCAACATATTACCATATTGCATTCAATGCAATAAAAAATAAAAAATAATCATTCCACTGTAGAATATTGTGGAGCTAAACCAAATTCAACATTAAGTGCCAGTAATAAAACAATGCTATTCATATTCATAAAATATTATTAACTATCTCCTATGGCCTAATTCAGATTTTAGAGTGTCCTAGCCAGGTGTACGTAAGGAAATGCTTATGCTTAGGTTGCCCTATAGTATCCCATTTGGCACTTCGTAATGCATGACATTCTCACAAGTTTTACAACAGGTATTACATTTACGTCACGTGGCTGCTCGCTGTTGTTGCTGCTGCTGCAAAAAAAGTGCAAAGGTATAGGTAAGAAATAACGGTTTTTGTTCGTTTATTCGTTTCCTTCTCCGTAATGTTAGCAATGCAGGAAGTGGAAGTTGTAGTGGTAAAATACAACGCAGAAAGAATCTTCGTAGTAAAGTAGAAGAGCCAGACTAGACCATGACAAGGAATTCCATTGAGAGCTTTGCACAAAAATTATTTGGGTCGTTGTGTCCTCTCAGGTGATTACTTCTTCAGAAGAGCAAAAGCAAAGTTAAACATTAAACTACGTCTACCAACCACCAATACCAAACACTACACTCACTAGACTGCTCATCTATCTCATCAGTATCACAACAATACAAAACAAAGGCCGAAATCCTTACTATTTCACCAAACAACATACTTTTTCCGATTCATTCCATTGATTCCATTTGATTCTTTTATTTTCTATACAAATGCAAAAATAACAAAAACACCTGTTCCATCCCAGCTCAATGGAATTTACAATGAGCTCATTCATACTGTACACAGAACACCTACTTACAATGGAACATTTCGAACTGTTAATTTCAGAAAATTATGAAACTCGGTGGAGTGGTTAATTGGAATATGCTGATTC
>JAQGCB010001401.1:0-14629 GCA_034698835.1 Protaphorura tricampata
CTCTTTATTGGACACATTTTGGTGAATTTTTCGAGTTCGGTATATAGAGAGTCCACTGTAGTGTAAAATGGGAAAAGCACAGTAGTACATTATAACGTGTGTACGAAAAATGTGCAGATGTTTTTAGTTTTACTATGCATTACGCCTTACTGTGATGTGAATTGCATGATATTTGTAATACTGAGTATTTCGGGAATACCCGGTTATCGTCACTCACACCACACTTACCAACTTTGACATAAACTACGACAAGTGTAATTTCCGGGCATTCTAGAATAATGTAAAACGACACTGGTCCTGGAATGTAATGTACAATGTAAATGTACGCGTACGGATCTTGTCTTGTGTCTCTGAGTCTGACTCCTTATACCCGATTAACCCGATCCGATGATATGATACCCAGTCACGGTAAACCAGTCCGTACACAAAAATACTATCGTACGGTACGGTTACGGGTCCTTTCCTTTCCATCGTATTTCTCTTGGGCCTCGTATCTCTTTTCAAAGGACGTAAGAGGTTTTGACTCTATTACGACCCTCCCTTCCTATTAGATACATTATTTATGTGTGTGTTTTGGGGTCTAAAAGTGGTTTTCGGTTTTCCAGAAATTTCTAGTCTAGTTGAGTATTTGGATTGTGAGATACACAAGTTGTAGGTAGAAAAGTAGATACATGGTGGTTCAGAAATACCCGCCTTCATTCGGTACCCTTTTTTGAAAATTCAAGATATTCTAAAAAAGCGGATAATTTCTTTTTAAGATTTTGCATTAAATCGGCTATAAACTGCGAATACAAATTTATTTGTTGGCTGAAAGGTGGGTTACAGGTTATGAAGCACCCTGTAGAAGGATACAATCGGTGGTATGAGTTTGACACGAGAGCTGACTTGAAAAACTTAGACTTTGACTTCGTTTGATCTGTCGTTATCGTTGTCTCATGGGTTAATGTAAAAGTTTTAAAAGTTGACTTTTTGGGAGAACAAACCTGAGTCGTGGCCCTGGGTTTCGTGTAAACTAAATGGTGTAAGAGTAAAGAAGAATCAGGACAGGAAGAGGACGATACACGAAACACGATACACGATACTCCCACCACTGTACAGTGTACAGTCGACTGTCGTCATTTTTTATTCTCTTTGTTTGACGTAGTATTTTTTTGTCTGGTTTTTACAGATATCCAAGAGTTCTATGAGTTGACACTCTTAGATGACAGTAAAAGTGTTCAAGAGAAAACTGTGGAAACGATTCGTATTGCTGCCAAATGGGAGCATGGGAATGATGGCCCAGTCGGTGGAATCCTTAATCCGACTCTCATTGCACAGGTAAGATAAAAATAATATTCCATTGCATTGCATGCAGGGAGAAAGCCTAGCTTACTATTTCGACTTAAGTAGAATATACATTTATATGTTAGCGCCCTGTCTGTCCTTCATGTTTTTAGTGTCGCATGTGCTAACGCCAAGGTACAATTGTGGTGTCCAAGGTAAAATTGGCTATAACATAGAATATATGATTGCACCAGAAATTGTGAGGTTTTTATCCGACATTTTTTATAGTAAAACTGCAAAGTGCAAAGGCAAAAATGGAATTACATTCTGTGGTTTTTTATGAAGGAAAATGTTGCATATATTATTTGCCGAAAGTCAGAATTTGTTGAGTTTTTTTTTGAGATCATTGAACGATATTTTTGTCAATTTATATTACGTCAGTTTTTATAATTCTCGGAATGATCTTGTGTGCGATTTCTTAGATGTCAAGCCCAAGACGTTTTAATTTAATTCATTGTTCACTGAACTTATTCATTAAACTGGTTAATTGGTTCTCATAGTTTGTTATCAATATGAAACAAATTACGGCGTCGAATTCATTCACTGGTTTAGTTCGTAAATTCTGTCATGTTTATTTGAAAATAATGCCATCACATCCTGATTGTCACTCACGTATCACTCTCATACTCACTTTATAGTTGATTTTGAGTGATGAGGCACCACCAGGAGAGAAGAACGTGTTGAGTTACATGCATCACGGAAGCTAATACTGCGCTGTACTACGCGAGACTTGTGTGTACTTATTCCACACCAATTGAATCGACGGACATCTGATACCTGTTTTTTATACATTAATATTTTAAATCAAATTAAGCTACGACGTTGGATATTTTTTGAGTACAGTGGAATTTCTATATATCAACCTCCCCTATATCGTACACCTCTCTATACCGACCAGTAAGTCAGGAACGCAAGAACTCCCTTTGCATACACATCTTTGTTGTTCCACTTTCTGTATATTAAACTTTCTCTTTATTGGACACATTTAGGTACATTTTTCGAGTTCGGTATACAGAGAGTCCACTGTATCGATGGATACAATTTTATCTTCGACTAGACTAGACTTTTCTTCGTTAGGAATTTCCCCACTGATGATGATGAGTGATTTTCTCCGCCCTACCCGTCACCAAAGTATTTTGTGGTTTTGAACTGAACCATCTCTCGTCATCCTCATCCTACTACTACTCCCACTATATTTTTACTTGGGTTTCATCCAAACACTCATCATTGTCAAAATGTCCGGAGGACAAATCTTTCCAATGTCTTGTCTTGTCTTGTCTACCAATTTAATCCCGACAGTCCCTCACACACGTACACAGACACACACAACCCATGACTCTTTTCAATTTACACAATTTTTGTTGTTTTAAATTGTTCCTACGTTTCGGTTTTCTAAAAATACGTATAACTTATGGTTTCATTGCACTTTTGAACTTGTATTTTTCTTGAGACGAACGAATTAGAGTGACATTTAACTGGAAGACAAGACAAAAACCTTCGTCCTTTTCTTTTAACTTCTGCGTTCATTTTTATTTTTGAAATTAGAACATGTCATTACAGTGGAATCTCTATGTATCAACCTCCCATATAACGCACACCTCTCTATACCGACCAGAATGTCGGGACCCCCCGACGGGATGCAAGAACCCCCTTTGCGTGCACTTCTTTGTTTTTTCACTTTTTGTATATTAAACTTTCTCTTTATTGGACGCATTTTGGTGCATTTTTCGAGTTCGGTATGTAGAGAGTCCACTGTATAGTGAGTTTTTTTACGATTTTTTATTTAATGTAATATAACGGAATGTCATAAATCTTTAATAGAACGACAGTCGTTTTAAATCATGAAATATACGTAGTTTCCGAACAGATGGTTTTCAAAAAAGAAGTTTTTCATTTAATGGATTCGTTTCATTCCGCTTAACTTGATGGCCAAACTTTTGTTGAAATTTTTCTCTGTGTGTGTAATGTAAAGGGATAGATGACCCAGGATTCCCATAAGTCATTCCCGACGATGATCTGGTGGTTTCTGCATAAATTCGAATTCGATTAAGAAAAGAGTCAGAAAAAAAGTAACGGCAACGGGTTTTTTTTGCGGAGGACAATGGAATGCAAATGGACTGTCAGAAAATGCCACTCCCCTTACCCATATTTTATGATTATCTCCACTGCCACACTACACTACTGTACTTGCATGTCCTGTCCTGCCTGCGTTTTCTCCACGACAGGCAGGCCCAGTTTCCCCATGTGACTGCTTTCTCCTCATTTTTCTATCCTTTTTTTTCTCTTTTCCCCAAATCTCATCTGATTTCTGAAAAGAAAAGAAAGAATGAATAAGCGAACACGAGAGCGTGTTTTTTTTTGGAGTTTACATTAACTCGTGTTGCTCACAAGGGAAATTTTGTACGTGTAAATTTTATAATTAAGATTTGCTGGTAATCTTTCAAAAATTTCTATGAGTGAATCAAAAAATTTATACTATGAAATTTAGTGTAACGATTACATTTAAAAAATATTCCTTGTGAAAAGTTTGATAAGGAAAACGGGGGTAAAACTTTTGTGGTATACTGACTCCACTGGGTTGGGGTTGATAGTTTCTTGTATGAGTTCATTAGAGTGGAAAAGATGCTGGCATCAGCCACTGTCTGTCTTCCATCTTGAAAAAAAACCTGACAAAATTCTGACTCTGGTGGTTCATGTCTATTACAAACTCTGAAACTGCATAATGTTGAAGATGACGAGAGACAGGTACTGAATATAACATTGAGACCACCTTTTTCACTTGACTGACTGACAGTAGATGTCAGTTAAAATTTGGTGGCGGTGGCGTACGTGGCCTTTTAAGGTCATCTACCTCTGGATCGTAATGGAATCTTATCCTGCCCTGAATTTAATTTAATTTTTTTTCGATTTACCCGTTTCTCGTTTGGACTCTCTATATACCGAACTCGAAAAATGCATCAAAATGTGTCCAACAAAGAGAAAGATTAATATAGAGAAAGTGGAATAACAAAGAAGTGCATGCAAAGGGAGTTCTTGCGTTCCTCACATTCTGGTCGGTGTAGAGAGGTGTACGATATAGGGGAGGTTGATATATAGAGATTCCACATTAATTTTGTAAATTATTTATTCTATCAACCATTTTGCATTTTTATCTTTTTTTTATATTTTTTCTGAGAAACATGTGTTGATAAAAAAAATTGGTCCGACGATTTTTATCTGTATTAGTCATGGATGGGTCACACCTCATTCTATTTGAACAATTTGAGCTAGAGATTACCAGAATATGACTCAAAATGATGGTTCCATCCTGTTATTGATAGGGAATGAAGAGGATGACCTAGCGGGAGGTCAAGGGTTTCCCAAATGACTTTGTCATTAAGGAAGTTATTAAGATTACGTACAGTATTGTGTAAATGAAGATAGGTAATAAGTTTGTTTGCCTGCCTGCCTGCCACGGCCAAGATTCGTCATCATGCATCACTTCCTGAATTGAAAGTGAACGAGGAGGGCCGCCTAGCATTCATAATGATGATGGGCTGAAGGCCAAAAAATCCCAAAACACTATTTTTAGGCCTGGCTGAGATTGAGAAAAGAAAGAAAGAAGAAAAAAAAGTGTAGATGGGCCAATGGGCCATATTGTTCTCATTAGTAAAGTGTAGAAGAGTCGAGTCTCGAGTGTGTGAGTGTTGAATCAATTATTAAGAGATTGGGGAATTGAGCTCTAGTGTTCCGCAGCACCGCTGTCAGCATTTCTTTTATTATTGGGAGGAAATATATTTAGGGAGAAAAAAAATTGGAATTGGAAGTGGTTGTGGCTGTGTGGTTGTGCGGTTTGGGTAAAAAAAATATGATTGATTGGGTTTCAATTGTTCGACACTCATCCCAAAGGTTCTCAAACTACGTGGTTCCAAATTTGAGGAGAACGAGAAGAAAAAGAAATCGTGAAGAAATGCGTGAAGCTATGGAAAAACGTGGACAACTTTTAGAGTTGGAGAAAGAAAAAGAAGAGATGCAATTTGGAGCTGGAGCAGCGGACGCCGCCAATTCTTTGACCTCTACGACGACGACCGGAGTTCCAACTTCTTCGTCGTCGTCGTCACCTTTTGTATTCGATAATCATGTTAGATCATCCAGATTTTTCTTTTGATTTTATGTTTGTGATTTTTTACGTGTGTGGTGTGTGATTGAAGTTCAGTCTGTTTTAGTTGGTTGTTAGGTTTTTCTGTGTGATTCCGATTCATATTTTGAAATTTTAGTTTATTATTCGAAGTAGAAACCAGATTAATTTTTCTTTTTTAATTTCAAGGAAAATACCGGACTATTGGGCTAAAAAATTTAGTACAGTGGACTCTCTATATACCGAACTCGAAAAATGCACCAAAATGTGTCCAATAAAGGAAAGTTCAATATACAAAAAGTGGAAAAACAAAGAAGTGTATGTGTAAAGGGAGTTCTTGCGTTCCTGACATTCTGGTCGTTATAGAGAGGTGTACGACATAGGGGACGTTGATATATAGAGATTCCACTATATTTTAAAATTTGACTCTTTGAACAAAGTTTGCGAAGGTTTCAACCGGAAATGTCAGTTTTGCCTGGTTGACGATCTCCAGACGCCATGATATTTTGTTTTTTTTAACAAAAACATATTTTGTAAACTTGGTTCAAGGAGTCAATATTTTCAACATATACATAAAAAAAACGGTCATTCCATTTCATCGTATTTTTTAGACATCCCGTGTTTTGGTTTTTGTCGTCGGATTTAGTGAAAGCTTTAAGTGTAAGGTGTACGTCCTTTTCACTTTTCTCGGATATGTTTTTATGGAAATATGATCTGAATTCCGACACATTTGAAATTATGAGATGCCATAATTCCTAAGGTTTCTTTCGTTTGAAACCACGGTGGAGAGTAGTCGTCACATTTTTTCCAATCGTAAGTTTGAGTGGTGGTTGCGTCTTCTACTTCTGGGTTTTCAAACGAGTGGTTTTGAAGTACCGTTTCTATGCAGGGTGGTTCGTACGTAATGTTTAGTTCTCTAGAGTAATAAGTACATTTTGGTAAACTGTACTGTAGCGAACCACCTTGTATTTTATTCAAAAGAATTTAGGGGATTACTCTAAAGCGTTGAAACTCATCTGTTTGAAAGCGTCTATATTTTCCGCTAAATGTCACGTCCACTTAGCCCAGTCGAATTTTTACCTGTTTTCTGTCTTGTGTTCTTGTGTGAGTGGTGAAAGCAGCACAATTTCTACTATTAAAATTTCCCTTAGGGTATTTTAGATTTTCGGGACATTCTTTTTAAGTTGAATTTTTCTTTTCTGCCCTGAATTGAATTTTCCTTTATGCGAAAACGGTGGACTAGAGGGAAGAATTATGAGAGAGAGAGTATAAAAATTGGGTCAAAGAGAAAAGAGAGAATTGTTTTTATTAAAAGAACTCTGTCTTGCACAGTATTGGAATGGCACGGCAGCTTATGCACATACATATGCATTCAAAATAGGCCAGAGTCGAAAAAAATTCATGAAATATCGCCTGTTTAGTAAAAACATGGACATCATTATGATTAAGTCCTTAGGGTGTCTGCTGGTGGGCTGTCTATTTTATAAGTTATTTTTTAATACGATATTGCATAGAATTCAGAGAGGCAGGCATACGTTCGTTCAAGCAGGCTAAGAAATAATTGATTAGAAATTTCCACTTATACGTACGTTCGTTGGTACTTCTGAACTTTCTACGACTCCCGTTTTCGTAATTAATTAATGCTATTAATTATTTAGTTATTATTACACTCTGGATCTAAACTTTTCCTTTGTTTTTTTTTGTTTTTGATTCCATAAGAAGATATATGGTGATGAGAATTCGACGCCGCCGGCCCCATCACAGCAACAACAACAGCAACAACAACCACCACCGTCATCTCGTCCAGTCGAAGATGTTGTAGACACGAGTGCTATTTCTCCAAATCCACCAAGATCCCCATTCACTCAACAACACAATCTTTTGAATCAATTAAATGGTGGACTTGGGAAACAGAAGGTACAAAATGTTTAATGTTTTTTTTTGTCTATGTTTTTCCGTACTACTACTACTACTACTACTAGGGGTACCCACCATTCTTCAAGTGAAATCGCCGCGCGATCGTCAATGATTAATGATGGTTTTATAAGCGCAGATATGAAAAATATATGAAGTGTTGAGGTCCATGACCCCTGACCCGTCGAGATAGGAAGGACAGTGTAGTGGACGGACGGGGTCATTCAATCTGAAATTTAAATTGCTTTGATTTCATTGATTTGTAGAAAACATGAAAGAGACTGACTGACTGACTTAAGAAGAGTTGAAGTGAATTGAGGTCTTCCTCAATAATTGAGTGGTTATTGATTTTACTTTCTTCACTCAAACCCCCGTGTGTGTCCTGTTTAGTTTAGTTTTTGTCTATCTGTGTATTTGTCGTGGGTCTTGAGTGCGTTTTGTCCTATTCCTCTGTTCCGTACCGTACGTACGTACGGTTTTCGGATAGTTTAGTTTAGTTTAGTTTTCCTATACGGTAACTTGACTGACTTTCTCCGGTGCGGACGGGACGAGCGCCCCTGATTTTTGCATGGTTTTATTTTTTTTGTATACATATGTCGGTCAGTATGACACAATATACGTTACGTTGGAGGACAGGGGGATGAGTAAAATCATTTTACCCTGTGAAACTCTATTCTGGACACTACTGGACGTGTTAGAGAAAATATGAGACTGGTTTTTTCATCTATTGGAAAATTATTTAGTGGTGTATGTTTGTCAACAAAGAAAAGAGTTAGATTTAATGAGAGAGTCCGTGTCATTGACTTTAGGCCGATAGAATTAGAGGTACTTGTAATTATTTGGGAAATTGTTATTGTTGCGTGATAAGAATTTGGAATTTGATTAAAATATTGGATTGTGGTTTTATTTTATTTTATACAGAGTGATGGATATGCCCGTGAGATTGAGAGTTTCTCTCCCATCAATTTTCAAAATATTGAATCAAAACAGGTAAATTGTTTTGTGTTTTTTTTTTAATTTTTGTGAATTTTTTTAAAAATAATTTTGTATTTGCTTTTGTGTATATAGACAAATGAAGATGATTGGACTTATGAAGAAATTACATTAGAGCGTGGAAGTTCAGGTCTGGGTTTTAGCATTGCTGGTGGAACAGACAATCCTCATGTTGATGAAGATCCTAGCATTTATATAACAAAGCTTATTTCTGGTAAAGAATTTTCTGTGTCTGAACAATTTTTTTCTGATTTTGAAGAACCTCTTTAATACGATCACCTATTGCCACAATAGTCCATAGCATTAGAGTTTTCTAAACATAAACGCCATACAAAAATTATGTTTTTAGTACAAATATTTTATGGATTGTAACTAGTTAGTTGTGTGAAATTTTGTCTGACAATCAAATTATTATAGACTACGGTTTAAAGCATGATGGCCCTGGCAATCCATGATATGCAATCTATTCAATTCACGTCCATATTAATTACGATACAATTTTATTTAATATCACATGTCGTTTGTCTGTTTTTTTATTACTAGGCGGTGCTGCAGCGATTGATGGTCGTCTCCGAATTGGTGATGTTATCATGCGTGTGAATAATACTGCGGTTGTGAATGTCCCACATGCAACAGCTGTGGACGCGCTCAAAAGAGCTGGGAACAATGTTAGATTGGTGAGTTTTCGTTTCGGGAATTTCTTGTTCATTTTTAATTGCAAAGAAAATGACAAATTAAGAATTTATATGTGATGATTTTTTTAGTACGTGAGACGACGAGGTCCGGCGACTGGACCACGGGTACTTGAGATTGAGCTACTAAAAGGCAACAAAGGCCTTGGGTTTAGTATTGCTGGAGGAATAGGAAATCAACACATTCCAGGAGACAATGGAATCTACATTACAAAAATCTCAGAGGGTGGGGCAGCATATGCTGACCGGAGACTTGCTGTCGGTGACAAATTGTGTGCGGTCAGAAATACTCCGGTAGGTTTGCTTCGAAGAATTTAATTTGTTTTGATTTTAATCTTTGTGTCGTGTGTGTGTTCGGGAAAATCTTTGGTTATTTTATTAATGAGCAAACAAATTCTCGCATTTCTATCTTCGCGTGCTACGCTTATGTTTTTTTAGGGATTTTGGGAGCAGGTCTCTTTTTACAGGGCTACGCTGGACGTTCGCCTAAGGTTTTTTTTGGCATCTCAAATTTCGTGGGTGTTTGTTTTTGTGAGTACACCGGAGATCAGGCATGAGAAATTTTTAGAATGTGAATTGTTTTAGATTCGAGACACTTGATTCGATTGTATTGCCTGACCTCCGGTGAACTTTGACATACACATTTGTTTGTATGTTTTTTTTCTGTGTTTTTTTTGTGACATTGTATTTGGTTAGGACGGGATTGAGTCCAGATACTTACCAACCTCCCGTCTCGTTTATCTTACACAGACCGGAGAGAAAAACCTTGAGAATGTGACCCATGAAGAAGCTGTGGCTACATTGAAAGCCACTGAGAATCGTGTAATACTTCTGGTGATGAAACCTGACCCAGTCTCTGGATTTGGTACACCACAACAAGATCTACAACAAACACCACTCCAACCCATGCATTTTGAACCCCCACCAACACCTTTGTCAATGGCAGCTACTCCACCCTCTGAAGTCATTGTTAAACCAAGACACTCTCCTGCACCCCTCCGTGCCCCTGTCACTCCAACCCCAGAGTCAAGAGACAGAGACAGTTTTACAATGAGTCATAGTTCAGAGCCACCCCCAAGAACACCAACACAATCAATGGGTGGAGGGGATAGGGATGAAACGTTGAGGACAGTGACCCTTATGAAAGGGTCATCTGGACTTGGGTTCAACATTGTAGGTGGTGAAGAGAGTGAAGGGATTTTTATTAGTTTTATTTTGGCTGGTGGTCCAGCTGACCTCAGTGGAATGCTTTTCCGTGGTGATCAAATTGTGTCTGTCAATGGACATGATATTTCAATGGCAACTCATGAAGAGGCTGCACATGCACTTAAGGTTAGTAGTACAGAAATTAGAAATTATTGAAGAATTTGGACAAAAATTTTGAACGTTTTTTTTTTGAAATTTTAGAATGCGGGTCAAAATGTGACACTCGTGGTTGTAAATAAAGCTGAAGAGTACAATCGTTTTGAAGCAAAAATACAGGACTTGAAACAACATGTTTTGTCTGGGAGTTTGATGAGGACATCACAAAAACGTACACTGTATGTACGTGCCCTCAATGATTTTGACCCAACCAAAGATGACAATCTTCCATCAAGAGGCTTGGCTTTCCAATTTGGTGACATTCTTCATGTCACGAATGCTTGTGATGATGAGTGGTGGCAAGTAAGTAAAGTAGTAGTAGTGTAGTAGTCTACTTGTGTTTTTCTTGCATTTTATTTTGTAGTACAGTTTTTTCTTTGGCTGAATGAGTAAAACAATTTTTGTTTTTATAGGCGAAACGAGTTTTGTCCAATGGACAAGAGGAAGGGATGGGAATTATTCCATCAAAGAAAAGATGGGAAAGAAAACAAAAGGCTCGTGATCGTTCAGTTAAATTCCAAGGGAAAAGCCCTACCCAAGAGAATAACAAGGTGACTGAGGTGACACATTTATTTAATCTTGGGGTTATTACTTCGCTTCGCTCGATTCTTCTGAATTTTTTTCAACTCGCCTTCTGTACTCTGCTGGTTCATAAACTTTTTTTAAAAAAAAAGTCCTGTTCAAATAACATTTTTACCGGAGTCCGAATAAAAATCCGTAGGAAATATGTGTTACTAATACGAAGTGGCAATGCAAAAGTTTATGAACCACCCTGTACACATGAACTCTTAACTTTTTTTAAATTTTTTAAAACAATGTATTTCCAGATGTCAACTTTGGAAAGGAAGAAAAAGAATTTTTCATTCACACGGAAATTTCCATTCATGAAATCTCGAGATAATATTGATGACGTGAGCGAGGGAGAACGTAAGACTTGCTATAAAATTTTTTTGTTTCATCAATTTTTTATTTCTCCAAATTTTGGATCTGATTCAATTTTGGCGGGATGTTTTTTCCAATTATTATTATTTATTTGATTTGATTTATTATTATTATTTTTATGTTACCTTCATTTTGGTATTTACCATTTAGAGAGCCTCCCAGCTCAAGATGGTGACTCTACAAGCATTCGTAAGTGAACAATGATCGATTTTTGTTTTGATTTATTTATTTTTTCTTCTCTTACTGGTTCTCTGGTTCTTTCTGGCTACTGTACTGATACATACTCTAAAAACAAAATGGTCTGCATGGAATTCTTTCTAAATCCTTCAATTTGTTTTATTCTAAATCCATTTGGAGTGTTCAGAATTCCCTACCCAATTTGAGAGTATGGCCCAGTTGTTGTTGCTGCAAATAAAAATCTCTCTGATTGTTTCTTTCTTTGTTATTCTTATTCTGCTCATGATGGATCCCGCGTCCCGCCAAAAGTTTTTTTTTCGTTTTTCTTTGTATTCAAAATTTTATTTCATAATTCCAAATTTTTGTTTAAAAAATATTTTGTACGTACGTACGGACTGTTATTTCTTGTTATGACCATGTCATTTGTTGTTTCTCTTTTTTCTATAAAAAGCTTACATGGTGTACATGCAAGATGAGATGAGGGGAGAAGGTAATTAATTTTTAAAACAAAAAAATGAAGAACGTTGTCTCAAAAAAAATGTTAGCACTTTTAGCCATAGCGGGACTGATGCATGCTACGCTACTAGTTTAAGTTTAGAAGGAATGCTTTGATTGAATTTTTAATGTTTGTTTATTGTTTTGAAGAGTTCTTCATAATGATTGTGCGTGATTTTTGATTATTAGCCGGGGAAGACGCTGTTCAATCTTATGAAGGCGTTTCACAATTAACAATTGGATACGCTCGCCCTGTCATTATTCTGGGGTCTCTCAAGGACCGCATCAATGATGATTTAATCTCTGAATTCCCGGATAAATTTGGATCATGTGTTCCCCGTAAGTAAACTTTATTTTTATGTACGATTAATTTCAGAAATAACTTTCGGATACAAAATTTCTGAATAATTGCCTAGATTTCTTAAAATTTAATTCTGAAATTTAATTTTTAGACACAACTCGCCCACGTCGAGAGTACGAGGCAGACGGTCGTGACTACCATTTTGTGAGTTCCAGGGAACAAATGGAGAAAGACATTCAAGCTCATTTATTCATTGAGGCTGGACAGTACAATGAGAATTTGTACGGAACTTCATTGGCAGCTGTTAAGGACGTGGCAGATAAGGTAAATTATTTGCAAACGAGTTTTTTTTATTATTTCTAAGCCAATGTCAATATTGATAAGGTTTTGTATGATTGTGTGATTGTATGATTTCAGGGAAAACATTGTATCCTGGATGTGAGCGGAAATGCCATCAAACGACTTCAAGCCGCACAATTGTACCCTATCGCAATTTTCATTCGACCCAAATCACCGGAATCAATCATGTAAGAAATATTATGGACTCATTTTTGTAACTAATTGCTTTATAAATTTTTTGTACTAACATTTTGGAATCTTTTATTCTCAGGGATATGAATAAAAGGATGACAGAGGAGCAAGCTCGAAAAACATTCGAAAGAGCACAAAAGACAGAGCAAGAATTTGGAGAATATTTTACGGGTAAATTAATTTAATGATTTTAAGGAAATAGTGCTTTTTATTATCTATTCGAATATAGAACCAGTTTAATTTCTAATTTTTTAAATTGATTTCTAATCTGTTTTTTCTTAAATTTAGCTATTGTGGAAGCAGAGACCCCTGAAGAAATCTACGAGAAAGTGAAATCAGTCATTACAGACCAGGCTGGTCCAAGCATTTGGGTTCCATCAAAGGAAAAAATATGAGTCAATTTCAATTCAGAATAAGAACACGACTCATTATTTGACATGAAGTGAAACGCAACGTTAACGTTATAGAAAAATTATCTCCTCTCCTCTTTCTCCAATAATTACAGTTTTTCTGTTTGTTTTTGTTTTGTATTATTTTAATTGATCGCAATATCAATCACGTGATGTATTTAACGTGTTACGTACGTAAGGGGACAGAATGTGTCTGTTCTGTGTCTCCCATTTTTTAGAGTTGAAAAAAAATCTTACAAAATGTACTACGCGTAATTGTAATACGTATGTACGGACTACTACTGCTACTACTGTACTACTCCCATATTCAATTTTATTTCCAAGAATTATGAAAATGTTTTTAGACGAGAGATACTGTAATACATATTATTATTATTATGAAATCATTACATTACAATTAATTACAATTACATCACACACCCACAAAATATTGAATGTTGTTTGAATGTTTGCATGTTACACGTATGTACGTACGTTATTATTATTTACTTTATTGTAAACAAGAATAAAGTATAATAATAAAAAAAATACATTTTAGTTCATGGACCTGTTTATAACATCTGTGTATTTGTGACAAGATTCATTTACGACGGGACTTTGCACCGATTTCGGTGAAAAGTTGCATATTCTATGTGAATTGGCTATGGCATTACGCTTCTTTCCGAATTTGAGATGTTTTAGCCGAAAAAATTAATATATTTTTCGACTCTTTCCTTGCTATAATTTTTTAAAAGTTTGAATTTAGTTGTCCTACAAAATTAACAACTTTGAAAACGAGTTGCTATTTTCCTATATGCCTTTATTTCATTTTTCATAGCTTCAACAGACTTCCAATGCAAAAATACAAATACACCTACTGATGACTAATTGAGATTCGAGTAAAGCCTGTGAAATATCATTTCCTGATAATATAGGCGCAGGTCGTGCCATTATTTTCTATCGGGCTTCCGAAAGTACCTCTAATAACTGAAGCATTTTGGATCTCATCTCATCTACGATCTTTTTGATGAATATTTAAGCTACATTATGCCAAAAAATGCATGGTCATTACTTTAAACTGTAATGTAACGATGCGCTGTATAGAGTCGGTGTTGAAAAATTCTACAAAGATTGGATATTTTTATTCAGTTGTGTTCCAGATTAAGTTTCGTTTTTTGCTCGAATAAGAATAAAAGTTGTACTACTAAACATACTAGTAAAAAATAGGACGGCCTAAAAAGTGGTATAATGTTATGATCCGCACAAAGAGCACGGCAGAAGTCCCCCTTTCCGAATTAGTTGGATTTTGGATATGTTGTAGCCCTTGACCTCTTGAATAACTTTTGTGAAGGAACCATTCCGAAAATTCTCACTTTTTCGGACTTGTTCCTCC
>JAQGCB010001402.1:0-14621 GCA_034698835.1 Protaphorura tricampata
TCTACGTTCAAAACTCGAGATTTGAACGTAGGACGGGCTTAAAACACCCGGCCGTAGGCCGGGTTAACTGCTAGTAAGAATTAACTTCTAGACTTGTATTTTGGCATTAATTTATATTGTATCTGTATCTAATATTTGCTGAATTTAACAGGTCTCAACTCGGTCAAACCAAACCCCCTTTCGAATGTATTTATTTTGGATAGTAATGCTGAATAATGTGGCGATGGGGCATATCGTATGGGGGTGAATTGGCGTACAAATGCGTATATTGTGAGGAGGCGTTCGTTCGTTCTAAGGAAATACTTGAACAGACACATTGAAAAGCATCGAAAGGGGAAGATTCTTCCTCATATTTCTCAAGACAATTTTACAAAGACAAATCCCTCAACGTCTGTTTCTGTTTCTTTGACTGACACCGCCACCGTTTCATCAACCAAGATCAGTGTACCGTCGACAAAGTCAAAACCAATTTTATCTAGTGATGCTAATGAGTTTATCAGACTTATGCAGGATTCTTTGAGCTCTTAGGCTTTCAAAATATAGTTTCAATTACAATTATATCGTTCTATGTATTCGTGCTGTTAGTGCCTAGTGCCTAGTTCTGAATTTTGATTACTATAGCTAATGCTAATAAATGATTACACTTTTCATAAAGTATAAAACAAAGTAGTTTTACACAGATCTGACTTTTTTTATCTGTAAGGACTTTGGACTTGGACTTTGACAAAGTGTATTTAAAGCGAAGCGATTAAAATGGCTATAACAGCCAATTAAGTATTCTCGGCTGCAAAAGTGCAATAAAGAGAATAATATCAATAATTAAAAATTAGTGCGGCAGACAGAGTGCGTTCCTTTATTATTTCTTTTATTACTGAATTCCGATTTTATACCAAATGGATTAATTATTGATACAACATCATTCTTTTTTAAGAGAACTTCATTCAGCATGATCACTAATACTAATACTACCTCCTTACTTAAAAATATTATAACTATTATGAATATATATAAAATATATAAAAAATTCTTATAAATAATTCTTATTTTTACATAATATCTTTCTTGACAGTTGACAATTCCTGTGTCCAGAATTTTAACGATTTTTACCGCTGCTTTTATCATTAAATTGAATATTATACTTAATACATTTTAGATCCAGTAGACCTTCTTCACAAATTACTAGTATATCTCGCTATTTAAAGTTTAATTAAATATGAGAAGTTTTCTTTATCTTACATTCTTCGTTTTAATAAAGTGAATATTTTATCGAAATCTACTATCGTATCCCTTGTATACTCTGTGATAAGAGAATCTAAATATTTTGTTTGTTTACCTGTTTCATCAAAACAAAGAGCATGTACAGTTTTAAAAATTGAACACACCTGGAGTCCCGCTCCCTTTAATAACTGATTAGATAATTTATTCAGATCAAAGAGTTCTTTTTGAGCTAAAAAATGATTTAAATATTCTTTTCTTTCACGAAAGCAGAGAGTATGAAAATCTTGTAAAACAGATGCAGCGTTAATTCCTGAGCAAGATAATATATAAGACAAATTACAGAGAGTAAAACCTAAGTGAGTGAAATCCTCCAAACATTTTGTTTTTTCTCCGTTCTTATTAAAGCAAACTTTATGGAACTTTTTTAAAGCAGAACAAATATTACTTCCTGCTCCATGTAACACTCTAGACAAAAGATTTGGTGTAAAATCTGCCTTAATAAAATGACGTAAATGCTTTTTTGGTTCTCGTGAATTATGAAAACAAAAATCATGGAATTCTTTTAAATTATGTACTCCGTGAGTCAAAATACCGCACAAATCACTCGGTCTAAAACCTATTCCTGATTTAGTAAAATCACTTAAATATTTAGTTGGATTCCCTTCTCCGTTAAAACAGATTTTATGGAATTTTTTTAAAACAGACGCAGCGTTTGTTCCTGAGTCACAGAGTGCACAAGATAAATTACTCAACTGAAAACCTGCGTTAGTGAAATCCTCCAAATATTTTGTTTTTTCTCCTTTCTTATTGAAACAAACCTCATGAAACTCTTTTAAAGCGGAAACAGCTTTAACTCCTGCCCCACTCAGACTCCCTGACAAATTACTTATCCTAAACCCTGCATTACTGAAATCCTTCAAAAATTCTGTTGGATTACCTTTTTTATCAAACCAAAGATTATAAAGCTCCTCAAAAGATCGTTTAGCTCTAGTTCCTGTTCTATGTAAAATACTAGATATATTGGCTAGATTTACTCCATTGTTTTCTAGCGTTTGTAAATAGTTTGTTTTCTCTCCTCCCTCATTAAACCAAAGATTGTAAAGCTCTTCAAAAGATTGTTTGGCATGGCGTCCTGCTCCATTCAATATACTAGATAAACTAGATAGACTTACTCCATTTGATTCTAGAGTTTGCAAATATATTTTGGAATTTCCATTCCTATCAAACCAAAGATTATAAAGCTCATTAAAAGCTTTTCCACCATGAGATCCTGCTCCGCTTAATATACTAGATATACTAGATAGATTTACTCCATTCTTTTCAAGAGTTTGTAAACATTCTGTTGGATTTCCACTTTTATCAAACCAAAGATTGTAAAGCTCCTCAAAAGATTGTTTAGCATTACGTCCGGTTCCATGTAAAATACTAGATAAACTGGATAGATTTACTCCATTTGATTCTAGAGTTTGTAAATATATTTTCAAATTTCCATTCTTATCAAACAAAAGATTGTAAAGCTCATGAAAGGCTTTTCCACCTTGAGGTCCTGCTCCGCCTAATATACTAGATATGTTAGATAGATTTACTCTATTGTTTTCTACAGTCTGTAAATAGTTTGTCGGATTTCCTCTTTTATCAAACCAAAGATGGTAAAGCTCCTCAAAAGATTGTTTAGCTTTAGTACCAGCTCCATGTAAAATACTAGACATACTACGATGAACTTTATTTTTGTACACAACATTAAACATGTCGCTCCCTTGTTGAGTATTTAAAAAATCTTCAAATACTGAAAGGGATAAAGAGCCAACTGCTATGCTTCTAGCAAATTTACTTTTCGCCTCACCTATTTCGTCGAGTCGTAACCTCTTTCCTCCTACGTTTCCTTTTCCATTAACTTGCATATTTATTTTCCTCTTTTGTACAACATGACGCATGGAAATGAATTCTTCACTTGAGAGACGACCGTTTGACATAATGGGAGGAGGAGGAGGGGTAGTATTCGATTTTGGGTTAAATGACTCTGGAGTTCCTTGTCCTCTTCCTGTCAATGTCAATTTAAGGGCTGGGGGTAGAGTTACTGGGATTTCAAATCCATGGACTTTCATCGTACTCAATTTACAAGCCACACTGAATTCATTCATGTCCATTTTCCCATCACAATTCACATCAGCCAATCGCCTGTGGAGAAAAAAGACTTATTAAAAATTAAATGTAACACTTAGGGGGATTGGTAATAATAGGCTACAACTTACAACATTTGAATTCAAACAACAAAACATAATGTACTATGTACTATGTACTAATTCCGTTTACAGTTTAACTTTTTTTCAATTATTCAGTTTCTCTGAAAAATGACGGTAGTTTCCAAACTCTAAAAATACAGAAACTGAAAAAATCTCGGATTTCTTGAGCTAATTATTAGCGCGGTGGAAACTTTTGTCTTCAGGTAAGTGAATGCACTAAATATACTAGTACCCAACCGTAGGTATTAGGTACATACATCCCTATCCCTATCCCTAATAAGATGGGAAGAAAGGCAAACGAGGGTACAATTAGAATTAGACAAGAGTTACTAATTAACTTTACTAATAAAATATTCAGTTAAATAAAAAATACCATATTTGTCCAAATGATTCCGGGTGCTGAGAGTGGAGAAATCCTTTGACTTGTTCTCTACTCACAAATCCATCCACCGTCCCTCCAAGACATAGGAATTCTACTTGGTGACCAAGTCTCTCTGTCCATGACACGGTCCATGGATCCATCTTCTCTTCGTCTTCCGTCTTTAACATTCCAATTCCAATCAACGTTAACTGTATATGAATTTAAATTTTCAGACGAAGTTGTCCTGAGTGACGCACTCATCATTCCATCTCCCTTGACCGCATCCAAGAATGAAGAGCCTGGAAATAATTAGTAATTAAAATTTAATATTTTTCATTAATTAATTAACTGTGTGAATATGACGAGGTATTATTTAAATCATAAATCACATGGAACGGTAAAACGATCGAGAGAAATTGAACCAACAACTGCCCGTAAAATCTTAAGTCCGTGCGTGCCCTCTAATTCGCGCACTCTAATCTGAATGAATTGATTAACATTTCACTTTAATTTTAATAATACGTTTTTATGTTATGCGTTTGAATTCGAATTAACATCCCTGATTGTTACCAGATAAGATATTTCAAATTACCTTGGCCAGCTTGACCTTTCAAACTTCCGTTCCGCCTTCTCACCACATGACTCAATTAACTATCTTATAATTCTCACTAATTAATGATTTTAAAAAAAAATTGTTCAAAAAAATCAATTTTCAAAACTAAAGAACTCAATCAAAAAATTGATTTCAAATAATTGAAATGGACCGATAAGGAGTCTGAATGAATATTTTGATGTCTAGGGAAAATATGATGAATAATTGAGATCAGTTGTTCTTTTAATCCCAATGTTTTGAAGAAATTCCAACTTCCAACCAGAACGAATGGAATGGATTGAGAATTATTTAAAATCAAAATAATATGAATGTTTAAATGTGAATTCAGTTCCCACCGTCAGTCCACCGCCTCTCCTTCAACTCTGCAAGGCAAGTCAAGAAAAACACGACGAGCACAAATTGAGACTCAGCCAAGTTTCCTTAATACAGGGGGAGTCAAAACTCAAACCACTCCACTGCACTGCACTGTAGAGTAGAATCATCCTCTTTTAACTTTACCTCTTTGAAAAATGGGATAGTTAGAACGCAATTTAATTATTTTTTTTAAAAAAAATAATCTACAATATCCGTCTCAAATTTTGGTAAAAAATTAAACATTGAAATGTCAAATAACAAACAATTAGTTATATCTACAGACATTACCACACAACAGTCTTTTAAGGAAATGTTAGTGAAAGATATGTATTGATTATGCATTTGTGTAATTTATTACACCACGTCCATAATTTTATTACAATACAAATGAAAAACTTGGACTAATATTTTCGAGTGGAAGTTCCCATTAAACTGGTTCCATTTTTTGGTTTAGACAGACACTCAAATCAGAATCATAGGTAAATCACTTTGGGAGTCAAGATCAGAGTAAAACGTAAAAACATTACCATTAGATTTTATGATCTCTTCTCAATGCATAAAACGTATCCACTTCAGACTCAAAAATGTATTTTTTTGAAATCCTTGTTTTTTTAACATACTAAAAGTAGGCATCCAATTCAAAACGGAATTATAACAGATGCTTCAGCAAAGATTTCAGTGATTCCCGCATTAGCGTCCATAACTAAAAGCGTATAATCAGATAACTGGAAAAGCCAAAATTAGAAATCAAATAGTAACATAATGCACAAATTAACAAACAATTTAAAAATTATTATAATGTGTTCTAAACTCACTCCAGGTAATTCACCAATGAACGGAAGATCAAAATCAATAACATATTCGAGTCCTGCCTCAATCTCTCCATTAATTACAACGTTAAACAGAAATATAAATGTTATGTATGTATAAATGTATGTGCGTCATTACACGAGGACCACGTGACATCCAACCTCCACTTGTAAAATAAAATGGGGAAACTGGGTGACCCTACGGCAGTCGTCGATGCAAAATTAAAGGTGTTTGGAATTGATGTACTTCGTGTGGTGGATAATTCAATTCAGCCCACGTTATAAATGCTAATACGAATGCGAATGCACCTGCAATGATGATTGGGCAAAAGGCTACTCACATATTGAGTGAACATTCTGTGTCATTATAATTTAGTTATAAGGAAATGTACTTCCTTTTCCATTTATATGTTGAATCTAGTTTTTTTAAATAAACGGAACATAAAATGCCAAGTGAAATACATAATTAACAGGCATGTGGGAAATCAAGCCATCAAGTATTCATCGCATTAGCGTATTATTTGTAGCATTTTGTTTGAATGAAATGTATGAAACTATGTATAAAACTTTGATTTTGTTATTCTCAGCATAAAACGGAAATTGGTATACTACTAATAATAAGTAGTAGTAGGGAGACATAAAAATGTAAATTTTTTTATCTAACTGTGCGGCATTTCAGTATGCTGTGCATAAGCGAGTTTAAAAAAAATAATTAGATTGTGATTTGTTTACATCTCACTTCTGAGACGATTTCTTGAGAAATGATGGATTTTGATTATCCGTTCAAAAGTTCATCTGCTGTCCTTCACCCCTACACACATAGTGGTGTGAATGTTTTAATTTTTAAATTTTGAGAAACATATATAAAGCGTAAATTATGGAATAAGGATGGACTCAATTTGTACTTATTAAAAAAAATGTTTCAGAATTTTGGTGAAAACATAGTTGGCCCCTATCTAGTTTTGATGGTACTCCTGGTGAACTTTAGTACTGTGAAAGGTGGAATCCTGGATACATCCGTCCCAACGCAAAGGCCAACCGAATCACCATTTTCAGAAAACTGGAACCCCGAAATACCTGAAAATGACTTTTCTCCGTTTAACCCGGTTTCAAGAAGAGTGAAGAGAGATACACTCGTAGTAGCATATTTTTGTGCTGATGGTTCATTGGCTACTTCCAAGGCCGGTGGATGTCACAATGGTAATGTTGGGCATACTGTGGTCTGTTCAGAACACAATATGACTGGTGTTACACTACAAGGGCGTCATACAGTCAGAGTTACCAAAAAGTTTTGTGCACCAGAAATTCAGATTGTAGAGCGGATTGGTTTTGTGCCGGTCCTTGCTCTGTTGGAAAAAAATAAGATTTTCTGTCTCGATTTTTCGTAGTCATGTTAGTAAATACAGTGTTAAACTAATTTAAACTCATTCGTTCTAAATTGTCTCTGTTCTAATGTAATTTCAATTCTAAAGATATGTACTATTTATTTCAAAAGAAATCCAATATTTATGACCCAAATAATTGGCAATATTGATTTGAATTTTGGCGTGCATGTTATTTTGTGGCATAATTTTTAAAAAGAAGATTGAGTAAAATAAAATAGTTTTTCCGAATTCGATTTTTCGAAATTTATTGACATTTGACGCCACTACACAGGACTACGTATGAATTTACCAAAATTTAGTTCATTTGCTGCAAATGTATATCTGTAATGCAAAAAAAAACTTTTTACATAAGATTTTGAAAAAACCTCCTAAAAAAATATTTTGAAAAGAAAAAAATCAGTTTTATTTCAAAGTTTACTCGTAATATTTCAAATAACTTTGATATGGATGTCAGATAAGTTTAGGAAATTAATTTATAATTTCTTAGATTGATAATGCTCTCCAGCCCCAGCCCCAAATAATGGGAGGAATGCAAAGTAGTAGACATGACGCAGAATAGTCGCAGAGAAATTGGAGACAACAGTGAGAAATCTTGGTCCTCTTTTGCCGCTAAACCGTCTGATCACAAATGGACTCACCAATGGAACAAAGAACAGAGTGACCATAAATAAGTACAGAAATCTCCCAACTTTGTGACGGAAGGTCGGTTGGGGTTCATAACGAGGAACAGATTTGAGCCAATCTTGATAACCTGGTTTTAACCCACTTTCCACTGCGCCATCTTCAATTAATCCCATGTAACGTTTGGATGGGTAGAACACGCCATGGTATTTCCTTGTTGGGCATTGGATGATAGTTAAAGCACTCACTTCCACGAGCAACAACTCGAGCATCTGAAGGGACACGTTTCTTGGGTTTTTCTTTTGCTTTTTTTCTTTCGCACGGGTGGCTTGGTGGGTCAACAACACAACACATTGTCTCACTTCCTCTCCGTCGTAACAAGTGACGTTGACCTCTGCAGGGACATAGCCAATATTCTCATGTCCACCCCCACCCTCTGTCCTTCTAATTTGTTCATAGTCCTGTCGAGTAATTTGATGGAGTACACCATGGACTTCCGGTTGAGATGGGTCCAAGGGTTTGGGTCCAATGGATGCAAAACTGGGTTCTGCGTATGGAATTCCAAGAGTGTCAAAAATTAAATACATTCCATGGACGATCCCAGGTTTGGATTGTGTTGGATGAACGATCAACTTTTCTGCGTCCACTCAGAATTTTTGTGTTTATGTTGGATCCGTAGGAGAAATACCAGAGTTTGTCCTCGGTTGCCATTTTTCCAGAATAGGACAAAAGGAACAGAGAGGAGACTAGGACTTTCAGACCGGTGCAGTGCAGTGGGTTGCTTCCTCTTTGAAAGTTAAGCACTCATTAATTTTATACCAAACATCCAATGCAATGCAAACCGACTCAACAATTCCAGATTGTTCGGATACAGATCACGCGTGTAGTGTGGTGTAACTTGATTAGCACTTACAAGGGAATGGCTCAGCCAGTAAAATACATATTCGTTAGTATATTATTTTTCAAGGGATGGTAGAATTTCATTAGAGAGATTTATTAGACACGTGTTTTTGGGAAACTCCCCGATGGCCCACCGCACCGGGTGTCAACATAAATTCACCTCTTTAAATTGAACATTCTCTATGTACAGGAAATATTCCGATGAAATCCTTGTGTTACAGTCTCGGGCATTCCCTCGTTAATACATAGATAATAGAAATACAAATATTGACTCATACATCAAGTGCAAACTCATGTCTACAGATACAGAGTACAGTACACTTGTTAAAAAATAATCAGTCTGACTCGTCCATGACTGTCATAAACACAATGGGTTTTGTAAGAGAAACTTAAGCGGGCGTGGAATGGGGAATTCGTAAATCATAGTCAAATAATAATTAATAATAATTATGCAATCGGTACATTTCTCAATTGTATCACAATCACAATATAATAGAAGTGGAGAATATAAAATATTAATAGGTTGTTTCCACTCACGTTGAGGAAATTCTTATTGTCTTATTGTTTGTTAGTTTCTGTCCAACTCGACAGGAACAATCGATATTATTTTTTTATTATTTGATTCGTCGTCAAGTTCAACAATGGGAAAACAGATATGTACGTCGAGAAATGTCACGGTCTAAAAAATCCAGGATACATTCATTCGTGAATTTTGTACTCAAAGAATGTATATTTATTTCCTTGACGACTAACGGGTATAATACAGCGCTGCCACTTCAGTGCTTGCAAATCCCACTATCTCCAACACTAGGAGGGCCTATCTCTAGGAGGGCATATCTCTTTAACATTAGGAGGCCATATACCTCTCAAACACGATTGGCAGGGCATACCTCTCCAACATTAGGAGAAATTCCTGCACACCCAAACCCGTTCTAGTTTCCTTAGTTACTGGTTGAATTCAAAAAACTGCAAAATGTCCAAATTACTATTAATTTTTGCTTGCCTTGCCCTAATCGTGGAGAAAATCAATTCTGGTGTAGCCCTAACACCAAATGCCAAAATCAGCCCACATGTGTTCGAATCCTTGAAGATCTCTGGAAAGTGTGACATTCCAATCGTCATGTCGGAAGGAACAGAATTGACTCTGAATGGAATCATCAGTCAAAATATTTCAACTAAGCACGCGTTCAGCCTCAGTTCGTGATTCTCTGCAAACTTACACCAAGGCATCACAAGCTCTCTTACTAAACTACCTGTCAAATCAAAATCTCGATTATCACGCCTTCTGGGTCACAAACCAGGTCTTCGTCAAGAACGCTGACATAGAACTTATAAACTTGTTGGCGGGTCGAGAATACGTTTCAAGAATCAATGCGTTGGAATGCATATATGGAATGTATATGTTGGAATGCACGGATCCAGAAATTATAGAAACATGCTATTGGATGTTATTGAAATTGCTTGAGAAGGTTCCAATTAAGCAACTACAATAAAATGGCTTGATATTTGAATCAAAATTGGTTTCATACGAACATCTAACCAAACAAATATTTGGAAGTGGAAATATCACTGTAATTCAGTGCGAGTCTTCTGACTCTTCTGAGGTCGTATATTTCAAAATTCATATTACATTAAGCGACATGGTAGGCACAATTCAGATATCAAGAGATGAATTTCTATGGATTTTTGGTCAGAGCATACCTGAGGAGTGAGGACCAATAGGCACAAATGGATACTAGACAAAAGTTGACGAATGTCAATTCATACTGTGTTTATTGATAAAATAAAATAAACAAATTATACATAAGGAAATAAATAATTACTAATCCCCCCCTCCAAATAAAAGTGGAATAAAAATAATTTGGAACACAATACGAGAAACAGTTTAGTAATCTCAAAAAGAAATTAAACAGACATTTCAATAATTTAATATTGTTAGATAAATATATTTTACCCCTCTAATCTCTGTGGAAGCTCCAATGTTAGATAATAATATTTCTCTGTCTCTACTTCCCACTGTTAGGTAAAATATTTATCAATAAAGTCCAATTTCAGGCTTATAGAAAGGTAACAATCTTTCTGATTCACGCGTTGAAAGATATCGATATGTCGATCTTTCTACACAGGTAAACCTTCAATTAGAAGTTATCTTCGAGTTCTTGCCTAATTAGGAACTTGTCAATAAGTTACTCAGTCTTTTCTACTAGTTCGGAACCTCCAGGTTATTTAGATCTACGGAAATAACCAACCGTGAAATAAGTAATGTCAATTGATCTGTGAATAAATAAGTTTTCGCAACACATAAGGTAGGTAATTTAATGCTAAAGGATTGATTTTTATTTTCGTCTCAAACCTAAATGGTTTACCAGTCCAATTAATGTGAAAATTAATATAACAATTCCAAATTCTAATTATACGTGCCGCGACGTTTGCCAGTTTACTTAACTCTAAACTTAACTCGTTAAATTACCAAATTCTTAAGTTTAAATCTTAATTCTTAACTAGACCTCAAATTTCAAGAACAAATCTTTATGCTTCAGAAACTCAATATAAAAATATTGCATCTGTAATAGCTTGTTAAACTCAATGGAATTTTACAGAGCTAATTAGTTCCTTAAGATCTAACTCTGTTCTGTCCCTAGCTATTTCAAATGTAAGGTAAGGTGTGTAACAAGGTGGAAAAAGGATATTTCACAGATTCACACAACAGTGTGAAAACGCGAAAGGTCGAAGAGGAATTAGGGCCTAGCTTTCCCTGATGGTAAAGTAGTGATTACATTTCTACAGTTCTAAGATTTTGAGAGAAGGTTTCAACAGAAATTTTACTCTCCCGACTTCAGTCTCAACAGAAACTTCAGATCCAACTCCGACTATTTGATCAGAAAATTCGGGTCTTATATACTAGTCGGATCTCATTCACAAACTTAATTAAATTCAATTCTTTAGAATAAGAATAATCCGCATGCACTCTTCCTTTCAATTCTGCTAAAGTGCATGTTGTGCAATTCTGAGGGGATATGAGTTTGAATTGACCGGATGTGCAGACTCAAGTCATTTCATTCCATTGAAATGTGAATCATGGCTTTTGTTATGTTACAAATTCAAACGAGTGAAAAGAGTGGTTTTGGATTTGACTTCCGTCAAATTCACTCTCAAACCATCTGCTCGCATAAATTAACTCCATGCAGATGTTTCGCCTTGGATTCAACTCTTGGAGAAATAATTCTCAAAATATTTCGTAACAATATTAACCCTCCCTGGGCCTAGCCCCTCGTATTCCCTTACTCGGCCGTGCTTGTTAACAAATGTCTACACGATTTATTGGTTTCTACTGGTGTAGAACGCATCACATGTTGGGGCGTTGCCAGTCTCTGCCAAGAGTTATTTTCAACATTTTCAACATTATCAACATTTGTTTACAGGCACGGCGGTGTATGTGATTTCGGGTTTAACATGGGAAAATTTCGGATTTAGGTTAAGTTTTTTTCAAAAAAATCCTGGAGCCTACTACTAGGACATAGAGCAAAACTGTTTATACCATTAGATACAGCGTTATCTAATTGAGGATTACCTAGAAGGTCGGAATCATAGAGTCAAATCCCTATTTATTGTAATTGTAATTGTATGAGCTACATAAAGCTGTAGACATTTGTTTACAGGCACGGCCCAGGGAGGGTTAATATTCAACATATCTGTCATAGTGTAAGCCAAAACTTATTTATTTCACAATTTTGGCATTAAATACGTTTAGGAAACATGACCACTGCCGTTCTCGTTCCTCTTCTGGGTTGACATTCAAACTTGTACTTTCGTTAGAGCTTATCTCACTTGTCTCTTTTACTAACTCAGACTCATGCGACTTTTCTTCACATGATTCCTTGCCACTTGCAGTCAATTCTCTATTTTGCTTAGTTGTACACATTTCATTTGTTAGCGTAGACGCAGATTCGAGACTAGTTGAAAATTTAAGTGGTTGATTGGGAATACTATCAGCTGTTTTCAATTGGTTGCATTGAAATATTGAATTACTAGGTCTTCTACTATTGTCTGGTTCTAATGTGGTAATGTCCGGGGTTGCAGTAAATTCGTTTGGTTTCTCCCCATTGCGCAGTGTGTACCAGTAAGTAGCTGTTTAATTCAGACATGAACTTGAATCGTTCATTACACACCTCACAAAGATGATATTTTTCGCATTGATGGAATTTGTAGTAATGTTGCCTGAGTGTGTTTTCATTGGGAACCCGATGAACAATTTTGCGTTTGATAACGTTGGATTCTCGTAATTTAAGTAATTCAACGTAAGCGTATTTTGCCAACGCTGAGATAACGTTAGCTCAACAATAATGCTAGTGGTGAAGTTTACGTAGATTTCATACGTTAGAGTAACGTCATATTTGTGCACGTTTCACACGTTCTCACAATTAGTTTTTCTAACGTTAACTCAACGAAATTTTTTTACGCGCCTCTCATCTACGCATTTCAGCTCAGACAAAGCGCAGAACATCAACCGCCACTCGTAAAAAAATCGTCCAGATTTCGTAAGATTTTGGAATTGAAATTCGCCCTGAGTGCGGCGTAGTTTTGTTCCTCCTGTCCGCTCCTACAAGTTTTTGAAGAATCTGAACCATTTTTTCCGGTTTGAAGAAGTCACGTTGACATAAGGTAATTCTATGTTTATATTTTCCTAAATTTAATTCAATAGAGTACCTGGTCATGTGCTTTTCCAAGTATTAAATTAATTGTATTAAATAATTTTTGAATACTTAATATTTATTCATTCGACGTCTTCCGTACAAGGATTAATAATTATAATAACTGATTAATTAATTATTAAATTAATTAAAAATGAAAGTGAGTAGTTCACAATACAACTAATATTATTTTTTCATTGCTTTAAATTTACATGGAAGTGCAACTCTGATCCCTGTTTTGGAAGTCATTATCCTCGATTAAAATTTACTGCGATTTCAAGCATTTGACATACTGCGATTAGAAGCATTTGACATACTGCGATTTCAAGCATTTGACAGTTTGAAGAAGTAAGGCGTGTTCAGGTACGTAAAAAAATTAAAAAACCTACGGTTAATCTGTATAATTAAAATAGTCATACATGAATGAGATATATTCTGTGCAATGATTTAGAATTTCTATGCCATTATATTCTAATTCCTACGATCGTTCACTAAATTGGTGACAGCATTAGAATTTGTAGCAGATTTCGATTAATATTTCTGACTGACTGACTGTATTACATTACGAGCAGGATTTAGTTTTACTTTGATCGATTTTGGTAAATGAGTCCAAGCAATTGTTTGGTAAACATTATGTAAAAACACTCAATGAATTTATGGTATATTTCTAATTACCGCTAGCTATAACAATGCTTGTTAACCATTTCGTACCCTAATTTCAGACTGAAGATGTTCGCGGTTATTGAATTCACGGAGAAGGACAAAATATACTGTGAGTCAGTTCCACTGTGTTGGTTGTCCGAAGACCAAACTACTGCAAAACGGCCGCCACGGGGAATTTCTGTAAAGAAAGCTGTAGAGACGTCTGCCAAACCAGCTGATGATTGGAAAACTTACACAGTAGATCTGGTGTCACTATCAGGTAACAAAATCTATCTTGTTATCCTTGATACTATTCATTGATCATCGGATATTTAACGCTATTAAAATTTCAGCGCTAGATTTTGTTATGTTGTTGGTAAATGCTGGTAACTTTGAGCTGCATTGCACTAATTTGAGACTATTCACCTGCCATTATAATATGTAGTAAATTGCATTTGTGTACTATGTTGTAGATAATTTGAAGAATTCAAAACGAAGTCGAAACCGACATGTCGAAGACTCTAATTTGTAGAGCGAGTCAGAGAGTGAGGATGAAGACACAAGACCACTCCGCAAGCGCCGTTGTACCCTGAATTCGGATTTTGTGTATGGTGATGCTCTGAACAAGATATCTGACACCAGCAAGTCGAAGCAGAACGTAACGTTGGAATATCCCCCACCCATCTCCAATCACACGTTCCAAGTTAAAGAGGTGGCCGAGTCTATCGCTGAAATTGGTGCAAACAATTCCTCTCACGTGATGGAAATTGTTTTAGAAAGATCG
>JAQGCB010001403.1:0-14619 GCA_034698835.1 Protaphorura tricampata
AATCCTCCCCGACTTTTTTTTGATTCTGTAAATTATCCTCGTCGTCTTCTGAAGAATCCGTGCTGCTAGCCGAGTTAGAAGTTGCGACTGGAGTGACCGTGGATGGATCTTTTTCTTGATAATCTATATTCAGAATCAGCTATGCATTTCGTATTTTCTACTATCACATCATTATCTTTCCTACTAGTTCCTACGTACCTTTTTCTTCTTGCCAATTCCTGGAGAGAACAATGCCTTCTTCTTGGTATAATTTTGTAGTCATCAGATATTCCGCAGCCGCCATAACATGTGCGGGTCGGACGGTTTCATAGTAGACTGGTGATTTGGATTTCATTTGACGCATGAACATAACTTGTACTGTTTTGGATTCCTCCAGCGTCCGTGGAATACACGACGTGCACAATGCGACATCATTAACCACGTTTACGACATTCCCACGCAAGCCAAATTGACCCCCACATCCCAGTGACCGTATTTGCATGAACGGAATTCGAGCAGATACAAGTCTTTCCTCCAAGTCCGTTAAGTTCTAAAAGCATGTCCGACGTTAGTGTTGTGTCTGATGGAGCTCTTATATATTTTGTGCTCTTACCTTCAATATATCTGGTACTTCTGGGAAGGACAAGCCATTAATCTGAGATAAGGTCGGAATCTTCTCAACCTTGACAGTTTGGTAACATGTTAAACATAACTGATGTGGAGTTTTACAGTTCTGAATCAAGACTTGGTCCAAAATGTTTGTGTGTTCCACTAGAAATTCATTGGAAATCGCTCGTATGCTAGTTGAGTAGAACATTCCTGAACAACAACAGCACATTTCCTCTGCACTGTCTCGAATCGTTTTTTCGAATTCCTTTACCAAATAGTCCCATTGGTTTCTCATATTCTGTGTCGTCCTCTGCAATATTTACAATTTATTTCAAATCTTTTCCATCAATATACCAATTATACCATTTTTATACCTGGTGTGCAGTGGTGTCCTTCACTTGTTCTTTGGAACGGAACTCTGGGTCCTGCCTGGCAGTTGTGTGGGCTGTCCTATCCCTGCTTTGTTCTGTGGAACGGAACTCTGGGTCCTGCCTGGCAGTTCTGTGGGCTGTCCTATTCCTGATTTTTTCTGTTGAACGGAACTCTGGATCACACCTGGTCCGCTTGTGGTTTTCCGTGTCTTTTTGTTGCTCCGCTTCGCGGAATTGGTTGTGCTCTCGTTGTTTCAGTTTCCGCTTAGCAGCGTTAGCTCTTTTGGTACGTGTCATCGCACAATGCTTTCTTGTTTTCGCTATTTTTGACTAGTGCATGTCGGAATCGATGTCGGTGTTCATGATTTTAAATTTTTCAGTTGTTTGGAAACAACATTCTAATTCTGTCTGATGTTTCTATGGGTACTATTTGGACCTTCTGCTTTCGTTATTTCCACATATGCCACAATGTCGACATTGTACTATGTTGCTATGGCTTCAATACGGCTTGCTTCAATAGAATAGTTTGGTTTGACCCAAGTAGGCAAGCCGCTTCCTTACACGTTCCTTCCAGACATGCCGTTCTCACGTATTCTCTTCTTCGCAAAATGTATCATATTTTATTGCTTCCTTAATTTTTGTTCCTGTTCGTAATATTCATTAACGCTTTGACTTATGTTGCTATGGAAAGCACTTCGAATTTTGGGGCCGACAATTTATATTACATTATTGCTTCTCTATTTCAGTGTTACTGATTTATATATCCATTACCGCTTTGACTTATGTTGAATTGAATACCAGCAAGAGATTCGAACGCATTTTCAGTGTTCTAATATGCTTTACAGTCTATAGTATTGGTATTGCGCTATCCGCGCCTTATATGTTACACATAAGATTGCGCTGTAGGGAAAATTTGGAGCAACTGCTCTCATAACACTACTATAGACTCTTTAATTGCTCCCACAAAACCCAAACGCGTGACAGACGGACAGACAGACATAGCATCCGCAATAAGTCGTTTACAACGTAGTATACTACTCGTCGCACGACTTAATAATAGAAAATCGATTTTGTGCGCCTCCATTGTATGACTTCTAAAACTTCAATCAAATCATGGGGCAAGTTGTAATTAAAATAGTAGAAAGAGATGAGACCCGCCCAGGGTCAGAGAACGCTCCCAACCAATGGGCCTATCTATCGCTTTCTTTGACTTCAGACATTTCGATTTTCGTTATTTTAACCTCAAAACTCCCTAAGGATACAATTCCCTGGAATCGTTCTCAAGTCAACGTTAAGCTGAAATCTATACGCGAAATGGAATGCAATGCAGTGTGAGCGAAGTCAACACAATTGTTAAGCTCCTTATCCACATACACACATACAGCAGAGAAAGCTACTGGTTCCATTCCATTCCAGTGTCTAGTTTCAGTTTCTAGTCTCTATGGATCTTCTGAGTTGCGTCTCACTTTCTCAGTCCTCCCGCAAAACAAATGGAAAGCTAGGACTCCGAAGAGTCGACGTTTTGGTAGTGTCACCCTGACGTCCATACTCTAGTCATCTTCATCTTCGTCAACGACTAGGGCTTAATATCAGTCCATGTCTAATACTGAAGAAAACCGGGGAAACATGTAACAAGCACGTAGAGGAAAGGAAATAACGGTTTTTAAGACTTTACTTTGACAGACGGCCAATAGTACGAACTACGAACTTCGTTTCCATTCGCACGAATGAGACCGTGGAATGATGTGACACTAACTCCTTCGGCGTGAGAAAGAGACACGAGAAAACCCGGTCAAACCTATTTACAAAATTAGTTGGTAAACTTGAGCGTAAACTAGACCAATCATGACGTGCGCTAATGAGATTTCAACTCCAATTATACGACTTATGCGGTTTTTCTAATACTGTGGAAAACCAAAAATTATTTTTTTTCATGAGCAGCATTCGATTAATACTATAATTTTTATTTCCGGATAAGAACACTCCCCTTCCAATCCTTCTAATCCTGAAAGGTGCGTGCCATGATATGACTTCTTGAGGTTGAGTCATTCCGTTAGGTCTCATGTTCACCTGCCTATCTTCAGCTTTACTTTACAACCGCTAATAAAAGAAAAACAAACAAGTTAACTATTCGTGAAATTTTATTGCAAACAAAGTCGTAACTCGGAATAAACCATCTTGTATAGTACAGTACATTTGTTAGGGTGTGGAATCATCTCACCAGGTTCGCGTGGATATATATTTATACACACTACTCAGCACTGACAGCCCCAAACATTGGAGTGCTATGCTAGCTAAAGTAATTGCGACAGCAGAAGTTCATTCTAAATGAAACTCTCGAGTTAGTTTCATACGTCTTTCACCGTTGTTCGTCTGAGTTTTCTCTATCGTTTTTTAAATAGTTGGAACTATCGATAGGTCAAAAATTCTGACCGCTGGTTGCTTTCTAACCTGTGCCAAGTTCTCAGTTAATGAAGCATTTCTATGCCATAAGATCTGATAATATCAAATATTGAAATATTATGCACTACATTTTACATAATAATCATTAAAACCACAGTTGCATACAATCGCCGCCCGAAGGATCGAGATTCTATCGCCATAATAAGTAGCACCTGCTTAATATATTCCTTATATAAAAAGGTGAAAACTTTTGGAATAACCCTATCATGTCTCAGATGACTCACTCATCGTCTGTATTTGCACTGCTGTGATAAAGTTACCACTTGCAAGGCAAGCATAGCTTTCCACGTTAAGTGCATGAGACATAAGTCAACTTGTAGTATCAAACCCTGTACAAAAGCGATGCAACTTTTCCACTAACATAACTTTGTAGCGAACCATAGTATACATAGTGGCACCTGCCTATAACAGGCAAGTGGATTACAACTACAACTAACCTGTCCTTGCGTTAAAGGTGGTATAAGGTAATATTACTATACATAGACAATGCAAAGGGGATGTAACATTGAACAGCAAAATAACACAGCGTAGCGTGACGTGATTCACGCCAAGAATGAATCATTTCATTTTTTTAACTCATCTTACACAGAATCAACAACTCGACTGGACGTAGCTCAGGAATTACTTAACTGAGTCTGCATGTCCACTCATTCATTCGTCAACCCTAGTTGTGTGTCATTGATTGAGATTAGTTGAAAAAGAAGAGTTGAATTGCAGTATTTTCAATTTTGTATCTAATATTAATATTAATTTTGCGATACATTGCCAAATATCTTTATCTAGTCTGCGTCATGGAAATTATACGACACACAGATACATACAACATTCGAAACTGAATTAAATGAATCAATTTGTTGTAGGTTTGCGTACTCAAACTTGAAATAGTATTTGAAATTTTATACGCAATGTGGGTTGTGGTTTCCTGAGTATATTCAGTGGAATTGAATGTTATTTATCAAATAAGCCTTAGCATTCGCATTCGTACCCGTGTATGTGTATAGTTCAGCGTAGGGTTACGTACATAACCTTAATTTTATCTGTTATCTGTTCCGTGCACACAAAAGTGGTTTTGGTGTAAATTGTCAACGAGTTACGAATACGAATAAGATAAAAATATCGACTCTCTCAACTCAGAAAAAGTTCCTTCCCCCTAAACCATCGTGCCACCAAAAAAAAGAAGCAAAACCGACAAAACTTGCACCTCTTCCACGTACATATTACTTCGATTTTGTAACTTTACTTTTCATGGAGTTTAGTCAGTTTATCCATTATTATTGATGGAGTGGATTTTATATTTTATTAGTGAACTTTTGCTTTGTGGAAAAGAACTTTATTATCAAAATCTGGAATAGCAAAATATAAAAGTATTTTGGAAATTGAATAAACCAAACCAGACTTGCCAATTATTAGTTATATTCTAAACTTTTTGTTAAAGTGAAGAGTGTAGTCAAAAGTTTGTTTGACTTTACAAGAAGAAATCGGAAATCGTGTCCTGACTTCAATACAGTATCTACCTGTGTACATTCCGCACTGGATTGGCTGGCTGGAGAATAATATACGTGACATTACGAAAGGAAGGATACAAAAAGCATCAAAATGGTAATTTTGTGAAAACATCCATGTACATAACATAACGTAACGTAGAAACATAGCTGAAAGCTTTTAAATCTTGAATACTTCATTCGTTGAGTAATTCCATTAATGCAATTTAATTAAATCTGTGCTACGTTCGTCGGATGCGTATGCCTTGTAGGGACGGCCATGGCTGCGTCCAACCTTAATAGTTGCCTGCACTGCACAACATAACACAGCTGATCAAATCTCTCAAATTAATTCATTTAGGAAACTCATCCGAAAGTTCGCTGTGTTTGTACAATACGAAAACTTCAATTCAAATCAAGGCTTACACATAAAACCACACGAGAGGAATTCGCTGGAGTCTACCAAAATAGAATAATATTAACAAGTTCATTGAATGAAGCCTAATGAGTACATAGCGCCCTTCCTTATTCGTATGCATCAGATGTCGTAAAGACATAAATAAGGCGTTGACCCATTTAACGCATATGGCAAACCTAACCTCACACCAGTAAAACATTCGAAGGGCTTGCCTGAGTGTTTTTATTTTTATTTCACATCGACTGCGCGCAGGCATTTATTTTGTGAAAGCACCAAACACTGAATTCTTTCGCAAGACACACACAACTTGTAAAAAAAACTTCGTTTTATAATTTAGCGGATGCACCTTGCCGACCGGGTGTCAGCTTGAGCCTGATATGATACGGAAATGTTAGGGTTGCACTGCAAAAGTTGACTAGAAAACCCACACTGTGTCCAAAATATACATGAAGATACGAAACCAGTTAGAAATTATTCGTTGACACAAAACATTACGGGGGCAAAATGCTCTGTCAAGTTTTGAAGTCATTTTCTCGAATTTGTTCGGGAAAAATGTCGTTTTCTAACAACCTTAGGTCATTACAGTAAAGTATTTTGCTATCAGGAGTTTCCAGAGCTTATTTCTGGCAAGTTTCTCTGAATGGTCCAGTTTCGCCAACACTATTCGTATTTCAAATAACCGTAGCCATGTCTGAGAACATTAATTCTGTAATTCTGTAAAAAAAATTTGATTTTCCAGTACCGGGAGAATATTACTATGCTTGGGGATATTCCGTTGTCTCATTTGCCTACGATCCATGCAAATTCTGAATATCAAGTACAAGACAACCATGCGTGCGCAAATACACATCCGGCCAGGCACTGCAATAAGAATCTATGTATTCGCCATGATCGTGTCATATTTCTGCACCTACGATTTTCATTAAAATTGTTCTCGAAAGACTTTACCTGAATTTGAACCCGTCCCAAAAGTAAATCGGCGAAACGCCACTTATACAGATATTTTGTGTCTTACCTGCCTGTCGTTTAGCACGACCTATACATTATGCAAAGGATGTGAACCAGATGTTTAAGCAGGAAGACGGAGAGCTTACAATTAATTACAAGAAACTGTCAAGAGACAGGACGATGCCGGGCTTGCATTGCAAGCAAGTATTTACATGACACCAAAGCAAATGAACAAAGCTACCCTATTCCTAATTTTGACAATTCTTTGCAGAGATGCTGGAAGAGACATGAATTGTCTCCATGAATTAGTGTCAAATAATATAATTTTGAAAGTAGACCTTAGAGACTTCGTTAAGCCTTGAGAAACATCCACCCACTCACCGCATCTTTTCTCCTTTAATCATATTATGTTGTGCTAGTGGGCTCTTTGAGATGATTAATATCATAAATAATGCAAAAGGGAGGTAAGTTCCTGAAGTCGAATCGATTACTCTTGGAGAGGAAAAACATGAAAGTGATCTTATTAATCTTCGTCTCTACATTTGAAGTGGGTTTCAAGGAGATACTCATGGAAACACTCTACTTCTATGATGCATGATGTAGTAGTGTACAAAAACGTGTGTTACTTTTATATGAGCACCAGACTGATTCATTCTTTATCTTTGTTCATATGAAGTTCTCAAGACAAAAGATGAAAGACAAATTAGATAAAAGAGCGGAAGGGAGGTGAAGAACTATAGACTTGGGGTAATGATCTCTCTCCATGAAGTTTGCTAAGTTAATAACGATGAGTAAATCTGCAATTGTCTTCAGAAGGTTATGAAAGCGCGGGCGTGCATATGAGCAAAGGTTGAGATTATTAAATCCGTTCAGAATTTAATACAAAGTGTACACCTACGAAATGAAGGTAATTTATTTTGTCCTTCATGCTGGTGCTTTACTGTTAATGCGAATCACAAAACTCATCCTACATACAAGGATTACAGGGAAATTGCGGGATTAGAATACTCATGACAAATCAGAGCAATGTCGAGCGTTCACAGGGCATGCTATTTGATGGATTACGTCAGGATCCATATATTGGATGCCTTGTTTTTGCTTTCCTCATACATTTGCAAGATGAGGTTTATTATGGTAAAAAAAGTATCAGTGCCTTTTGAAATTCAAGAAAAATCAAGTAACGGATAGAGGAAAATGAGATATATTTGAGCTAATGAAAATACATTTTCACTTTTCGTAAAGACATTCACACCATGAAGTGAAAATTATGTGCGGTGCCTTCCAAGGTTGGTTGAAGATTCAGAAGTTTTATTGCAAATGGGATAATGTGCCCGGGTAGGGATTGTCCGAGTTAATGAAGACATATTAACACTATTTTGGCCGTCACTTTTTCTGTAGAAGTTTATGCGTACTCTCCGGATACGAAGCCTCAAAGAAAGAAAGACTTTCACACGGCTAGCCATAGCCGTCTAACTTTTTGGGCTTATTTTACAAAACTAGATGCCATGAAACATGTTTTGTCGTTCATCTGCCATGAAAAAATCGGTTCAACAAACTTTGCAAAGTTTGCTTTAATTTCTTCTCTTGTGGCTGTGGTCTTGCCTTATCAATGTAATCAGGCTAAGGGTAGACAATAATAACAAAGGAGAAAATGGAATTAACAAACAGATGATGTGTATGTATAGAATGTTTCTTCCTAGAGTGAGCACGCAACTACAATTTTGAAATCGTGTCATCAGAATTATAATTTTATACTTTTATACTTTTTAGGTGTACCACTGGCAATCTACAAATGTGAAAGTCTCGGGGGTTGACGATGTAAGCGAACGGAATTTAAGTTTTTGAATGTTGCGTTGGACTACAACATAATGCATATGTCAAAACCAGAAAGTCTTTATCTAAGAATAATGTGTATTATTTCTGAATTCTTAGATGGTTCTCCTCACAAAAATAACAGAAGAACAGATTGTTGACAACCTACGCAAACGCTACATGGATGACTGGATATTTGTACGTGATTTTTTAAGCTACTGAACTGCCTATACACGATTTGTCTAGTTTAATTAACACTTCAATCCTTAGTATTCCGAACTTGAAATGTTTTCACATTTTAGTGCAGAAAATGACCTAAGGCTACCTAAGGTTCTTGAGAATCAATTTATTTGATTATTTCAGTCTTACATTGGCCCGGTCTTGGTTTCCGTGAACCCTTTCAAACAGATGCCGTATTTCACAGAAAAAGAAATTAACCAGTATCAAGGAGCGGTAAGTCTTTGTTTTGTTAATATCCGAATGTTGCAGTATGTCGACCGAAATGCTAATAGTTAAGTTTAACACGAGAAATTTCTAAAATGATTCAATCAGGAATTGCATACTCACACTGAAGTTAATCGGCAGTCTCTCTAACAATTCGTCATAAAACCTCTGAGAGTAATGGGTGTGTTTTAGAGTGCTTGATTTCTCGTATATCTTCGGAAACGAAACGTAAGAAATGCTTGGATGAAGTGAAAATATTTCATTCAAACTTACAAAAAGCATACCCTCTTATATTTTATTCACGTACAACGAGTTCAAAATCACTTCAACAAGTCGAAGTCCTCAACCATTGTACGAGTTCGACCGTACAAAAATGTATGGTTCAAGTTAAACTCTCTATCGTCCGAATAAGCCTTGGAGTTGGGCGGAATTGATTTGGCACAGCTCAAGTCTTTTCTTCCGAAAACCTGTGGGATTTTCAATGATCCGTTCAGTTCTGTCCAAGGAACTCCTTTTCCATGTAGGCGTTGTCCGTAGTATTTCTTTTGAAACATTAAATCCATGGATTTCAATATTGTTCGGCTTTTAAGGAGCAGAAAATGGGATTTTTCTTGTGTCATTCGAGATTATATTTTCTTTGTATGGAGCACTTGTAGAGATTCGCTTTCGACGTTGCTATATAGCTCCGGAACCATTTCATTGCAGACGGACGGATTTGAAAGCAATGAAAGAACTTGAAATTATTATTTGCCGAATTCAATTTGTACAACTTCCTTCCATTCACTCTTCGTATGTCTAGACATCGACACTATAGTTAACTCAACTTCTGATGATGATTTCATGATGAAATAAACTTCAAACCTTAAAAAAATAAAAGTCAGCTAAATAGACTGTAGAAATAGTGAGTTAGTGAGGATATTGCAGATGGAAGTTTTTTTTCTTTAAAAGTTTCGCATCAGACTGATCTCAAGTCAGCACTCAACGTGATGAAACGAAGTTAACTTTTTTTCTTTTTTTTTCTGCCATATTTGTAGAAGTTTTTCTGTCCGGTTTGTTTGCCATTCTATTTATAAATTTCTAGTTCGTCTGGTCCTTTGACTTGTACAAACATTATTAAATGTTTAGGTCAGGGTTCGTAAATATTCAGACTCTGGATTCGCAGGTTCCAAAGTGCCACTCCCGACGGAACGTTTCTCTCTTACGAATATTGCATGAAGTTCCGAAACACAACAAAAGGCTGAGATTAGTGGAATTGTAATGCCAGAGTCGTCGAAATACTCAATTTGTATTCCATTGAGGGGCAGATTTCGTAATGACATCCATTCAATATAATGTGCCATGTTCCGAGAGACAAATCACAATTGCATAAAAGATTCGAACACAGACATCAAAGGGCTACAAAATGATGAAAACCATTATCTCTTTGTGTCTTCACTTTGCACAGTTTGTGATTTCCTATTTTTCTTTCTCTACTATTCCAGGCCCAGTATGAAAACCCACCGCACATTTACGCCATCGCTGACAACATGTACAGGAATATGTTGATAGATTCTGAAAACCAGTGTGTGATCATAAGGTGGGTATTTTCACTGTTCTTTTGGCAAAAAAAAATCTCCCGAGTATTTCAGCCTCGTAAAAAAAGTGAAAGCAAGTTTAGTGCATTCCAGAATCCATACTTTTTATTAAATTTAACAGGGCTGAAACACTTTTTACACGTACATACGTATGTATTTATTACCATAATTTATTCTCTCTGTAACAATTTTTTATTCTACTCTACAGTGGGGAGTCTGGAGCAGGGAAAACCGTTGCTGCAAAATATATTATGAATTACATTGCTCGAATTTCTGGCGGTGGTCCAACCGTTCAACACGTCAAAGATGTGATCTTAGAATCAAATCCATTGCTGGAAGCATTCGGGAATGCGAAGACAGTTCGGAATAACAATTCTAGTCGATTCGTAAGAAAATGAACTTCTCTTTCGTTGATTAGCGAATGCTTGACTGAGTACTTTGTTTCCGTTCTACCTTCACTCAGAAAATTCAATTAATGTGTTAGCAGATGAGAGAGTACAAAATAATTAAAAATCAATGATTTTAGTCCCAGATACAATTGTTTCTTTCACTTTTGCGGTTGTTTTCAGTCTGTTCATGAGCGTACATGGGTTGATGCAGGATTTTTTGATTTAACGTGTAATAACGGTCCGATTAAATGAAATATTGGGAAAGATTTTAATGAAAGATTAGAATTTTGTGTCATATTTTCTAGGCTAAGTAATAATTGATATTTAATGAAAATATTAAACTAAATTTATTTTTAGACTTGCTATTTTCCTATCAAATGGAAGTGATGAGAACGATATCAAATAACGCACTTAGAATAAATGTAAATTGGTTTTCAAATGGTTGCCTTTTAATTCCAATTGCAGGGAAAGTATGTTGAAATCCAATTTGGTAAAGGAGGGCAACCTTCTGGTGGAAAAATTTCAAATTTTCTTTTGGAGAAGAGTCGTATAGTTTCACTTAATCCAATGGAGCGGAGTTTTCATATATTTTACCAACTGAACGCTGGAGCAACAGATTCGATGAAGTGTAAGTTCCCAGCATGAGATTGATTAACTGTGAGCGACTATGACTTTATGAGTTTTCTGAATTTGAGCCCCATATTCCTCTGGAAAGGCGAAAAAAGCTCTAAGTTTGTTGTTCATGGGTGTGATGATGGAGAATTCCATTTTCCAATTCACTGGTCTCACTCATTTACATCATATTTGCATTTACGCACAACATATGAAATACTAGTAGTCGTCAAACTAATATTAGATTTCACACCTGTCATTCAAAGTCAAATAATAATGTAATAATAATGTGATTAACAGCTGAGCTGGCGTTGACACAACCGGAGTATTTCTCATACCTCACCCAGAGTTCTTGCTACAGAGTTGAAGGGACTCATGATGCCCATGATTTTCAAGAAACCCTACAAGGTAAACAACTCTCTGTTATATAAATATCATTAATTACAACTTAATTAATTACGTCACAGTTTTCGATGTTATTAGGCCTCCTTAGAGCTTCTTCCATTAATTCTGACAACTCAACTAGAAATAGAGTTTCCTCGAGTGTTCTCTGAAGAGATATTCTGTTGACAATCAAATATTCCAAACATGAAAGCTTCCAAAGATCTTGGTTTTACGCACGCAATAAATTCGTGATACAATAGAGTCGACTTCCGATAACCTTTTATTGGTTTTCTTTGCTTTAAATAAAATCTGGAAATCGATTTGGGATTGTTCGGAGAGAATCCGTTCGGATTCGTACCTTGTAAACATAGAACACAATTTGTGTTGGGACTTAATAAAATGATTTGTAGTAGCCCTTGTGATAATTACAAGTGAGGACTGGGAAGCTTCTAACATTGCTCACTATCAAAGTCAGGGCTTAAGAGTTACGATGTATAGTCTCAAAACCACGGAAAGCGGATTATTACTACAATAATTCCAGTCAGAGAAAAGTCTTGACAGAGGCTTTCATCACATTCCGCATTGTAGACCCTAACTTTCGCTAACTCATCCCCTGTATTAATCTGTAACCCGAGTAAACTAAGCTGATCAAATTACTGGTTTTGTAGCCATGAAAATAATTGGACTTTCGCCAAAGGAGCAGAGTGATATTTTTCACATTGTGGCTGGCGTGCTTCACCTTGGAAATGTTCAGTTCGAGGAATCCGGGAATTATGCATGCGTCAGGGATCCACAACGTAAGCCCGAATAAATTTGAATTACTAACAATGTGGTTTAAATTAAAATGAGGAAAGAAAAATTTGCAAGCTTTGCCAATCTGAGTATGAGCAATGACAGCTTTTACAGATGTGCTTTTACTTTGTCGAGAAATCTGATCTATTTCCATTTCACTACTATGGCTACGGGCAACCACGTCTAATTGGACTTTGGAAAAGTGGGAATCCATCGCGTTGTTTGCTCCATTGCTCCCGCTCCAGCTTACTGAAACTTTCTTTTCGCGTGCGGATATTTGACCGTGTTCACATTTTCACTCAGAAGTAAACTCAAACTCATGTATTACTTCCACTAGGCCGAGTTTTAGGCGGCGGAGAGCTTCTTGATGGAATTTGACCCATTAATAGAAAAAAGTCTATTGTTTTCTCCGGGTTTTTGCGGAGCACACTAAAGTGGCTCTTTACTTACTGACTCACTCAGATATCTGAACATTAGTCTTTCTTACCATCATGCCACGTTTCACTTTTACTTCCGCACGTGCAGTATTTATGAACCACATCTTTCACATTCAGCTGACCGCTTGACTTTTTTGTTTTTCTTTGCTGACTCTTTGAAAATAATTGGATTTTTTAAGTTTAAACTTACTGAGCGAAGAAATGTTGGAGACTCGAGAAAGTGAGTGAAAGTCAACTGTCTACAGGGTGTTCCAGAACTATTTTTCTACGATTGGGGCAAATGTTGTGTTTCTCTGTGTAGGGAAATCAATGTTGAATTGAATGTATGGAATTATTTAAAATGCGAATTCTCCAGCGATATTGATACAGATATGCATGAACCACCTCGCGTACTTACTATAAGGTCATCTTGACTTTCAGATCCATGTTAAGCTTTCAATTTGACAAATCCGTTTTTGCTCCGGAGGAAATTTTCTGATTAATGATGACAGAGAATGTAATGCTTCGTACAATAGTTTTTTTTAACATTGTACAGCACTGACCATCGTCATTGACATGAATATATTGATTTTACTATTTCTTTCTATAGTAGTAGAAGTAGTCAACCACAACGTCACATCGTCTCCATTTAAAGGCTTCCTTTCTCTTTTCAGTCTTGGAATATCCAGCTGCCATTCTGGACATAGATAGCAATTTACTTGGAACCAAATTGGTGAGTCGAGTAATGGATGGAAAATGGGGACGACAAACGGATAGGATAGAAGTAACTCTAGGGCTTGAACAAGCTTTGTACACCAGAGATGCACTTGCGAAAGCCCTGTTCGCACGACTATTTGATTTCCTCGTTAAGGTACTATACTATTTCGATTTATGTTTCCTTGTAAATACAGATGTTGGTAATTCAGGAATATCGTATTTAGAAATGGACATGTAGTACTATTGGGTTAGACTATATAAAAAGTACTCTTGAAATTTAATGGGCCAGAAAAGTTTTGGGATTCCGAGTGACTGATTCAGTTTCATAGTAATATGTATATTTAAGAATTGCCCAAAATATTATATTCATGTGGAAATTGGAGTAGAAAAATAAGGCTACTGGTTTTGATACGGAATACCTCAAATTGATGACATTGTCGATTAATTGAAGTAGTGAATTTATTCGCAAAGGATGATAAAATTAAATGGTTATATTCCAGAGAGTGAACACAGCCATGGAGACAACATCGACTGGTCTTACTGTAGGGATATTGGATATATACGGCTTCGAAATCTTCCAACAGAACGGTAAAATTCACTCTATATTAAATATAAATCTATATTAAATCTAGATGTCCCTCGGGAACAATATCTCAACGATATCTCAGATTACACTCAATTCTAAAATTGGTCCATGAATAAAAATGTAATACACGTTTTTATACCAAATTCCAAGAATTCTTTTTGGGCGTAGGGGCTCAGATAGACCAACTGACTATGGACACAGCTAAGTATTCGGGCCCCGGATGGCCTAGGAAACACCTTTTCGGATTTTAGACTAAACACAACTTTTCGTTTTTTTTCAGGCTTCGAGCAATTTTGTATCAATTACGTCAATGAAAAACTTCAGCAGATCTTCATAGAATTAACACTTAAGGCAGAACAGGTAAGCAGTGCCGTCGTAATTATTTTTGGCCCGTTTACGAAATATATTTTTGGACATTTCTCTCGTACAAAGAGTCCATTTCTTTACGTTTGACAAAACTACGTTTTCATTCATCATTAGCTGAAATATAGGGGGCAGGAAAGTCAATTTTATCTTAGTTCCCACTTGGACACTTTCGGGAAGTCTTACAAGGGAATGACGTGACCTGTCTACCAGGACCTTGACACGCCATATTTTTTTTCAGGCGCCCTAGCATGCCCTGAG